>MJUU01056806.1:0-24047 GCA_002080025.1 Modiolus philippinarum | reverse complement strand
CGTGCGAGAGATTTATGCTCTCTATATTTTTCAGTTATAGTGTACTTGTGCGTGAGAGAATTTCTCATATGGATATACTATCGATACTTTCAAATTTTGGCATTTATTTTATTAATTTCGAAATGTAATCCAGACCACCTGTTTTAAGTGCCAACATATCACTATTTTATAACGCCAAGTTTTCTTACATTCGACTTGATGAGTGCCCCGTGTTTGTCTATATGTTGTAGTTGTCCACTAGCTTAAGACACTAGTGCTTTTGTCGGGCAAAGGATGACAGTGATTGTAAGAGCGCTTTGCCAGTTTAATTGATGTTTGTTGACAATCCCGCACCCATGACCAAGAAAGACATGGATGTAGCGTTGCTCGACAATTAGCAAAGAATTCCGCTTAAACCGGTCTTGAACTTACTATGAGGTATGAGCAAAGCTCATTGTTGAAGGCCTCATGGTGACTTCAAGATGAAGAACAACAATAAAAGCGTTGTTCCTTTGCTTGTTTTTTACCATGTAATTGTAGAGACTTTGTCTCATGTGCATTTACTCCATACCCTTTTATTCACCATTGTTTAATTTATGTTTACTGCGCGCCATAAAACCGGTTTAACCCACCATTTCTTTTGAAAATACCTGTACCAAGTCAGAACCATTGCGGTCGAAAAATTTCCGGCGATTTCCACCTGATTTGCTTTTCTCATGGACTTTGGCTCTTGACAACTCTGTTCGGTAATTTTGAAATTACCCTCATTTACTTCTATTCACATATTGTACATTTTGTACATATTAGTGCCATTCATGTTTTATTTATTCAAAAGATGAACTTTAACTACATTCATGATATTTTTCCATAAATATCGCATATTTTGCTCAATGGATCCCATTAATATATTTTCCAGAATAAGAGAGTAAGAGTAAAAGTAAACAATAAAACCTGCTACATCTTCATCTTTATGGGGCTTGCATCTCCAATTTGACGTAAGTGGACATCTCAGTACTGAAATTATGACAAGGGAGACTACGAAAGCCCAGAAGGATCATGCGACATTCGAAAATCGATATTCAATATTACTAGTTTCGAAATTCGAGATTCAATATCCGATCTTTAGGTATTCGAAATTCAAAATTCGAGATTCAATATCCCATGTTCGAAAATCGAAATTCAATTACAAAGCTTCGATATTCGAGATCCGAAATACAATATCCAGAATAGCCAATCAAAATACAGCTCTGAAAGATGTGGATAGTTTTGGCCAATGGAAAAGCGTTTCACACAACATGTTTTAAGACTTCCCATGGTCGCCATTTATATGTGGATGCAAATGTGACAGAGGTATGTTATGATTTTTATGTTGATGTAAGTAGATTACAGTTAATTAATATTAATGCACTGTTGGTAGCTCCTCCCACTCCTGTAAGATTCAATGTGTTTTGTGGAGCGAAATTTTGATATAGTGCAATATCATGAAAGGCCGTCAGATAATGCACTGTTTAAGCATTGCCCTCCGTTTTATTAGTATTACTATAGTATTAATAAATGGGTATTTTCATAATGGCCCTGTTATGTATCCGAGGTCTGTAATAATGGCCTGAGGATAGCTGTAAAGGCACGAGGCAACGCCGAGGTCCATTACAGCATCCGAAGGCCATTATTACAGAACGAGGATAATGCTCTGCATATAGTCAAGATCAAATTAATGTAATCTTTTCTGTCTATTTTCTGGTATATGCAGATTGCTGCCAATTAACAGGCAGTACAGGATGCCAATTTAAAATCATAGGATGATGTAAGGGTGTCAATAGTACAAGTACTGAGGAATGCCAATTGTAAGGGCTCTTCTGGCCTAAAATCGTTCAGGAAGAAAGTTCTGCCAATTGAAGTAATTGAAGAGCTTGGGGCTGTCGATTGTACAAGCAGTTATGTCTGCTTATCATAAAGGCAGTGAAGAATGAAAAATGAAGGAAGTAGTGAATGTCATTTGTACACCTATTTCTACATGAAGTATGCAGTCTGTATATGGATCATTTTCTAGCTAGGGCTACAAGTTGTTCACAAAGTAGGCGTTTCAAATTGTACTCAACAGTTGTGGATTACATCTTATAATGATCTGCTGTTATATGTACTGTCATCATCCAATCCATTTTTTTTCTATGTGTATCTCCGGAATTTTACAACATGCTGCAAAATAAACAGGCAAAAGGGGATGCCAATCATTGTAAAGTGAGAGGGGGTAAATATACAGAGAGTATGGGGCTGTTCATGAAGACGGGGCAGCCTGTGCTGCCAGTTGTACTCATCAGTGGTGGATTACGTCTAAAAATAGATCTGAATACAGTCACGAAGAAATTTTATATTTCATTTATGCTTGTCAATAAATTTAAAATATTCTTTCATGGTATGAGTGAAGGTCAGTTTCCAATACCTAGTCGTATGCTATAAACGATTACTATACATTTTGAAACGCAGCTTTACAAGCTCGATTTAAATTAAGTTAACAGTAACGCAGGAATAGTTTCTATTTGTCCAACTGTGGCATACTTATGAAAAAAAAAACCGGTGCATTGTCTTGTATGAATATGAATAAATTTCAAAATGAATTCAGAAGCAACCACAAAAACCATAAATCTAGGATAAATGGCAATATGAAGATCACAAAAAGATCAACATAAAAGACGTAGACGAAACAACAGAACATAACAAATAAAGCACTAACAGAGTGAACCCCTAAAACATTAGTGTCACCAGGTGTTCCGGAAGGGAAAGCATGACCTTCTACACATGTGGAACTCGTAAGTCCGGTGCAATGTCAAATTCAGTGTGTCGATCTAGTTATAACCCGGGACCTATTGAAAGATGTCCATCTTCTATGTGTGATAGGATGTATCGCCAAGTTATGTCTAAAGATGGGCCAAGTCATGACTTGAGGGAAAATTCGACTTTCCTAAGATATATCTTAGGTAAGAATGATTTCAAGAGACTTTCATAATTGAACAGGCCCTGGTTTTCCGATACTGCTGGAAATTGCTAGTGCCGATACCAAGTCCATCAGTCCTGAGCTCGTTTATTTTTCATTTGTGTTTTTCTTGAGCGGTTCCCTGATAGATTGAGTCATGTAATTGAAATGAGAAATTGTTTTCTTGATTTTTTAATAATTCAAGTGATGATTGAGGGATCATTTATATGTATAAATTTTTTTTGTATATATTATAGTTTATAAAAGTCTATCTCTCTAATTCCGGGAGGGTTACTTCCTAAACGTGATAGGGATTCGTGTAACACTCACTCTTCACAAGTTATTTTTTTGTAAAAAAATATAAAAAGAATAAATAAATAAATAAAAATTAATCCCATTTCCGTTACACTAAAAAATATTTATCCAGAAAATGGCCGAGTAGGTACAATTGTAATTTTGCTATTTTTGTAGAAGTTATCTCCATTTTCGGTTGGTGTCACAATGCAGGCAAAGCAAAGGGAATTGACCGATATTTTCAATAGTTTTTTGAAGGCAGAATAAAATTTTGATGTGTAAAGAAATCCCAGAAAAATAAAATACGAGGTTATTTTGAACCCTCAGTGAATTTTTATCAATTAACTGACAAGTTGTTCGTATTTATTCCATACTAGTCATTTGTAAGAAGTGAAGGGGAATAACTTCAAAATTAAAGATACCGTCCTACAAAAACCTGACCCGGAGTTGATCCCGGCTTACCAAAAGACTGAATTCTCAGCCCATATTTTTTTGTAATTTGTAAGAAACAATGCAAACTGAAGATACTCACAATTGTCATAATATTTTACACTTTACCCATCACAGTACCATTATTTCAAAAGCACAACAAAATTACAGGCTGCAGGTCATAAATCTAACCTCCAATTTTCAAACACTCCGAACATTAAGGGAAGCCAAAGTGAACAAAAATACCTGATTTATTAATAAAAACATTTTTTTATTTATATTAACAATTAATTGTTAACATTATCAATTCATTTATAAATATTCATAATTCAATTGTTAATATTTATAATTTGTTTTTTAATATTAGTGAAAGGAAAGAGACTTATAATTGATGTACATGATGTATTAATTTCTGGATATTTATATTTAGATTTGTCAATATCTATAAATGATTTGTTAATATTAATAAATGTATTATATATTTTTAAATGAACTATTAATTTTATCAAAACTATTCTTTATATTTATAATTGATTTATCAATATGTATAAATGATTGTTGATATTGATAATTGCCTCTTCAAAAATATTTCCAATTAAATTATAAAATTTATTAATTATGACTCCAGTACGTTGATACTTAGGTTCTCCACTATATAAAGAGTGATAACCCCTCCCATAACCTCCTCGCCCCAGAGTGATTCAAGGGGATTTCCTTTTTAAGGCCCACCCTTGTTTTAGTGTCTGGATGTAACATAAGTAAAGTGTTGCCTCCTCTATACAAAGCCCATACAACATCAAAATCAACATGTACTTCTCAAAATATGGTATGTTATGACATGAGTTGTCAAAATTCACAGTTCTTAAATTTACTTAGTATATCTAAATTACTATTTTTTAATTTTGTTAAACTTCAGAAAAGAAACCCGAAGCGGGCAAAAAAATCCCGGCTCGGATGAAAATACCCCCTGAAAAAAAATGGTCCATGCCTAACTTATCCCACCCATCAAACAGAAATACATGTCATCTGCAATGCTAAAATAACTGAAAAGGGCAAATAATATATATTCGGTTTATTTAAATATACAAAAATAAAAACAAAATAACAAATAACACAACACACTGGATGGCTGATCAGGAAGTTTTCTGTTCCATATTCTTTCTAACATAGTATCTAAATCAAAACCATAAAGTTTATAATACTGCTGAATAGAATAAAACTAAAAATAATTCTAAATTCACAGTAACTTTGGTACTTTGATATCCCTCTGGCAAAGTTAATTGGGAAGACTAGCATATTTTTCCAACACCATGTCCATGTTTATGTTGCAAGTTGCATCTTTTCGGTATCACTAATAAGTCATGTTCATCAACTTAATGTATACGTAAATAATTGAATCATTCCTTTACCACGTTAAATACCGACGGTAACACAGCACTCATTTAGGGTAATATTTAAATCACCTCCAATTAGACAGAGACGGAATTGATGGAATTAATCTGTTCTGAAATAAAAATAACATGCAAAGTTTAAAACATATTTAATCGTTTTACCGTGTTGTTATCACGTATGCATATTACACACATGCTGATACAATGTAAGAGGTCAAACCACCACAGTACACTGCTTCATGATACACAGGCAATTCCTGTGTATAATGAGATTTATTTCGACATTTTGTAAATAATCAGTCAGATTCTCAAATAATCTACGGAAAAACTTCTAGTTTGTACAATTATTAAATGAAATAAATCTAATGGTACATAAGATATCATAAGATTATGTGGTTGACTGTGCAGATTGTTAGGCCTATATATATATATATCTTGACAATGTTTTCGAGGGGTAACAACGAGGCAGAGGTTGAAGGGGTAACAATCAGCTCCGTCACCCTCCTAGCTATATGTTATTTATATAATAATCATGAAATTTACTGTCACTCGCTAAGCCATAAGACATTTTTGGGGGATTGTCACCATGGGCAGATGGGAGGTTTTCATCTTACAGATTATAGTTTGATTTATCTAATTGATATTTGTTAAGGAAAAATATTGTAAAGTATAACAAATAGTATTGTATAAATACATGAAATAATTACTATACATTTATCATGTTTACTGTTTTGTATCCTCCAGCCGCATCAATATCCGAAATTAAGTTTTAATATGTGATTAATGTTTGGTATGTGTATTTGTTTTTAATTTCAATCTCTAAACATGATAAATCTATGTCTAAAAATATAAGTTTTTTTATGGTGTATGCATAAGAAATGTATCATGTAATAGTCTCGTGTTACGAAGTATATTTTCCACAGCAAAGCATAAATGAAGAAATCAAATACTTACTTTCTCCGTTCTGCTTTCATCCATCCCGATACATAACATGTTGTTGTTGTTGTGTGAGGCATCTTGGTTTACACAAAACAGTTGCTGACCTTTAACCTCTTATCTCCAAAATGTGCGTCGCACGTGGAGTACTAAAAATACTTTGTTGCGGAAATCGATAGAAATTCGTGAAAAAAATACAAAAGGTGGTTAAATTAATAGCAAAAATTAATAAAACAAATAAAAATAATATTAATATAAAAAAAGCGAAAATGATAAGCAAAAAGCAAACTTATAAAAAAAATCGTACACTTTGTGTCGATGTTGAAGAAAGTAACGACCTACAACCAATTTAATGAGGACATCATCGTCGTTGTTTTGAACGTTAAATTTAGATCGCTGATGACGCTACCCGGTGCCTGCTGGGGATGGGCAGCTCGTTTTTTATGTTCGGACCATCGCGCCGTCATCGCGTAAAAGGTTATCATGCATGAACATACCTAGTTCATCATGTGTAAACTCCTTGTCTAAAACAAAAGAGTACATGTCATTCTTCCCTCTGACTTTAATCTTGACGTTAGACGCAGCCATCTTGTATATCTTCTTAGTTTGGCGACATAAAAGTACCACGTGCCAAATTTTATTATCTTTTTTCCGATTGGTTAGTCCTGATATTGAATTTCGAATTCTGAATCTCGATTTTCGGATATTGAATATCGAATTTCGAATTTCGTATGATCCTTCTGGGCTTTCGTAGGAGACGACAATAATATCAATATTATCCTACTTTTTCTGTTTAGAGAGTTTATGTTTCACTTATTATTCGGATACCCAAAACAGAAGGGCGATTGGCGCACCATAAAACCGGTTTATTACTCGATTTCTTTTGCAATGCCTGTACCAAGTCAGTATAACCGGGGGAATGTAGGCGTTCCAGTTATAAAATCAAAAAGGAAAATATATCCGACGTATACATTTTTATTTTGCAGTCCGGGATAACAGAACTAAAAACCTAAACTGAAATGACAAATAAAACAACAACAATATATAAAAAAACAGAGATTAGCGTTGTCCATGGAAATGTCACTATGGAGAAGTAAATTAAAAAAAACTTTACGGATTAGATGATAGGATTTTTCCTATTACCCAAACATATAATTCATTGGCTGAGTATATAAAAAACAATACTTTGAATTTTGATGAAAGCCGAATAATTATTGTAAATACAGTAAATACAAAATACATTGAAATATTCAGTTTTTGTTACCTAATTTAATTGTCAAATTCAAGGTCCAAAATGTCCAGTGATATCAGGACCATTTCAGTTTGCAAATGTGCCAGTGGTTTTTCCACCTTATTGTTCTTTTTTTCCTTTGGATTTCCGCTACTAACAATTCGGTACGGCAAATTTATTATTGTCCCCCATCTTCAAGAAGATTGCGCTGGTCTTTTGTCTTATTTGTGTTTACTCCTGTAGTTCCATGGCAGATTGTTTCTTGTTCATGTAATTGTAATTTTCAGCCATTGCAGATGTTTCCTGTTATCCATTTTTTTACATTAACGTACATCTGAATTTGAAACAACGGCAGTAGAATACCGAAGGAACAAAGGAGTGAAATTTACAAAAATCGAAGAAAAACGAGAACACAGAAAACAATGACGCCAGACAATTGAATGATTTAATTGGTAATTGACCACTGATTTTGAAAATTCCATCGTAATCATTTCTTTCTGGAATCTTTGTATACTTTTCAGAAACTGACATTTATTACGTAATTTATAAACATAGATGTTTCAAACCCAAATATAATCTAGGACATACTTAATCTCTAGTTTAATCCAAACTTTGGATTTTTCAACAAAACGCCCGTGTAGACCTCTACTCATAAAAGCAAGTTTCTTCTTTGCTTGTTCTACTCTGTCCAATATAAATGACTATTTAGACTTTCTCTTTATAACTGTCAACTTGTTTTATAGGGTTATTGTGAAACGAAATCTGCTCACCTTTTTGTCTTCTCACTATTGTCGCATCACTTATTGACTCAGATATGAATTAGCCAAGACTAATACTCTCAAACATACCAATTGTGACGAATAAACGCTCATCAAACAACATTACAAGAAAAAAGAAATTTTCAAAGTTCCACCTAAAGATAACACCTTTCCTAGAATGCACTTCACACAAACCCCTACAAGAATAGTTTTATTTCGGAATCGAGCAACTGTTTTACTACTTACTTGTCCATCCATTTCATCACTTCACTCATTTGCATAAAGGAGTTAAGTATAAAATATTGTGGAAACTTATCAAAACACTGGTGTCAATTACATTTTGAGTGTAAAAGATTTCTATTGAAATTTGAGAGAAATTACAATGAATACAAAAACCAGTTTCATCTACGACATTTATGATTTTCTGCACTGATAAGACATAAAATGTCGAAATGCGCATATGCAGAAAATAAATTAACAGTAACTTCGGTATTTTGATATTTATTACCACTGGGCCAATGCCTCTGCTGGTAGACTGTCAGTCCCCGGGGGTATTCACCAACCCAGTAGTCAGTACTTCGGTGCTGACCCGAAAACCGATTTTATTTAAATTTGCAATATCTAAATTTTACCAAATTTTGTTTAAAACTAAGGAGTATCTCCCTCATGCATAGCTCTGTCCTTAGCTGAATTTTGGCTTTTCTATTTAGACCTATTTGGTTATTTGTTTTCCATCAGATTTTACACGTTTCGGTTAATGGACTTCCAAATGGTTTGATTTTATCTGCACTGATGAGACATAAAATGTCGAAATGCGAATATGCAGAAAATAAATTAACAGTGACATCGGTATTTTGATATTTCTACACTTTATACAACGCTTTCACATAATTTGATTTGATCTAAATTAGGACAACTGATTACATAGTCTTTTAAGTTTTCTGGTCTGCAGTTCATTTGTTGTAACAAAAAGCAAGTATTTTTTTTCTGATATTACTTACAACAACCATTGCTCCTTAACCATACGATTAAAGCGCTTAATCTTTTGCTGGATAACATTTTTGTTCGTTTAAGCAACATTGTTTATCAATAGGACATTTGAATTCCCATGGGATCAAATTGTGCACCTCTCATTACAGGTCTATTTTCTTTTTTGTTACAAACGCGACCTCACGAAAAACGCACAAAATGAAATCATACAAGAACAGTGATCAACTTATTTCTTTTTTAAATAATAACAGCAGGCATATTGGCCATTTCCTTACTTAAAATCAAGAAAAACTTATGGTGGCTTTGAGTTGTTATTGCTCCCCTTAGGGTCGTTGTCTCTTTGACACATTCCCCGTTTCCCTTCTTTTTCTTATTAGACGTAACGTACATTCTATACGCAATACGGTATATCAACAGGACATTCTGCATATGTCCTTTAAATTGGCTTTGGAATCCATTGTCCTGAGGGTTTTACTCGCGTACTGGCCTCTCAATGATACTACCGATGTCTGCTGAAATACATGGTGATTATTCTGGAAGATATGAGTTTGAATTTTATTGAATAGTGCGACAGTGTTTTACCAGCAAACTAGGCTCTTTGGGATAGTCGACAATTTAGCGACCAGCAATCCTTGATGTTTCGTCATTTATCTATCCATTTTGGTGATGGAGTTCGTTGTCTACCTGTTTTGGATTCAATTCGTATGTTAATCATACTAAAGGGAATCGGGACACAGAAAGGGAAGGTTAGGGGACCCATAAACCGGTTAAACCCTACCGTTAGCTCTTGCTAGTGCCGGTACTATTTCCGGCTGTCCCGAGTTCTTAACGTTGTTTACGTTTTTCTTTTATTTTTTTTCTTGTTCAGTTCCTCGGTACATTGTGACATGTGACTGTATTTTTCGGCCATTGTGGGTGTTTCCTGATTATGTCATCCCAGGCGAGTCGGGGTGACATGTTGTTATTCTACGTTTCTTCTGATTATTATTATTATTTTTTATTCTTCCAATAATTTTTGTCCGAGCGATTATTTGGAAATGCCTGCATGGATTGATTTCAAAATTTGCACAAAGTTGGACCACCATCTGAAGTTTGAAATTTTCAAAATGGCCGCCATTTCCAAGATGGCGGCCAAAATACGTCAAAATTTCAACATTGTCAGATTTCAACGAAAATTGATTTCTAGGTAGATTTTGACGCTGCGAATAATGTGGAATCATCGAATGTGTAGTCTGGGGTGACATCGGCTATTGCTTGCAATTGCAAATCTAGTTATCTTTCTTATTCTATGCAATAGTTTAATACTTATACATCGGACCATCGAACATACATATGACAATAGTTCATGAGGTACTAGAAATATCTATGAGTTAATGAAGGGTATTTGGCATACTAAGTACTCATTTGTCTTATTTTCAAAATATTTTTCAAATGCAATTTATTCTTGAGATACTATCAAATTCCACCTTATAACTTATAAGCAAAACAAGTTGAACAAATAATAAAATAAAAAAAAAAACTTCAGAATGTTTTTTGATTTGCACGGTAGTTTCACAGATTATAAATAAGGAAGTTGATTGGGAGTTAGAAAGAAGTCTTTTGATTTTGGAATCAACAGTTCAAAGGTCAAAGCAAAACATTACAACGACTTTACTGAATGACAAAAAGATTTAAGCATTAGAATTAAGGTAGACGCAAATTGAATTTAGGCTTAGTAGGTCAAAGATAAACGTCATAGATACATGAAATTACATAAATTAAAAATTCAGTCCAAAATCTGGTTTCTTTGTAATAGATTTGAATTAAACTTGTTAGCAGACAGATGAAAGCATTACAGGTAGGGTAAGCACCTATTGATTTAAGGTTCTGTAGATTAAGGCTCAACGTCCCGAGTATCTATCGTTGTTTCCGTTTGTCTAATGTTTTCTTTGTACTTTTCCTGTGTAGTTCCCTGGTAAATGGTTGCATGTAATTTTAAAGCTACTCGTGCTTACAGAAAAAAAAGTTTTTGTTTATTTGTAAATTTGCTATTGATCTGAGCAAAGAGTTAAACCTTAGAAATAATATTTTCTGCAATCAAATGGGGGAGGGGGTGTATATTACTTAGCTTTGCTAACAGTTTTTATAGTTTATTTATAATGACCAAGATTTATGAAAGTACGGGACTTTGTGGCACCTTTTCTTTAGTGGTAGCTAGTAAAGTAATTCAATTGTTTCACAAGTGAAAATTGTCATATAAACTACCCACATGATGAAAGGATGAAAAGGGCGCTGTGTACATATACTGTTAGGTGAAGACATAACCTCTCGCCCTAGTTTTCTGAGCAGAAGTCATGAGATCAGTCCTCAGTTAACCTGAAGTTAACTTGGAGAAGTCATAGAATCCTAACTGCTTTGACCAGTTATAAGGAAATGACTGATCTGACCAGTCTAAGAGCTCTGACCGGTCTTATCTGTCATATAATCTTCACTGCTCTGTACATGACAATAAAATTAATTGATAAAGAAATAAGTAAAGTGAATTTCATTCAAAGTCGGTAATAGTAAAGCATTACAAGATCATTCTGTAAATACTCTAATTTTGAGAACATAAAAGCAGTCAGGGCTCACTGACAGTTCAGAACAGTCAGGGCTCCATGACAGGTCAGAAAAGTCAGGATTCTATGACAGGTTAGAGTGGTCAGGGTCTATGACCAGAACAGGTCAGAGCAGTTAGGGATCTACGACCTGAACATGTCACCGCAGGAGGGCTCTAGGACAGTTCAAAAGTTTTTATGACAGCTCTATGACTGATCTAAACTATCTTGAAAGTGGTTCCAAGTTAACTTAGAGTGGCTTTTATGATTGGTTCAAGTTAACTTCGCAAGAGGTTATGTCTGCACCCTACTGTACCAGTTTCACAAAAAAATGTTGAGAAATTTCATCATGATTAATATTACAGGAGGTTCTGTTTTATTGATGCAATTCTGCTTATGTCCTAATTTGTAACTTTTGTGAAAATGCCGAGATAAAACCTGGAAATATCATTACGGTAAATATTATATCATCAAATGGCCAAACCTTTTTTTCAGTAAATCATAAACTATTTTTGATCATGACTGCTTTCAGACTTTTTTCTGTACATTTATGAGTATTTTCATACATTCTTACTCATAACGATTGGTTGATTGTAGAACAGTTTTTGCTTTCGGTCAGTCCACTAAGCAGTAGGAAAACTGCCCAAAAAATTTAGATTTATATGCAAGAGGTTATATTAATGTTTTGTATATTTCAAAGCTATTATAAAGATTTTCTCTCATTATACAAAAAATTCCGTCTCATACGATCATTATAAAGCTTTTAATAGATATAAGTCCCTTGTGGATAATCCGAAATCTGATTCATTTTTTTTTATTTGATATTGGTATTATCAATTCTTTTAACTGTTTACAACCTTTCAATACCAATTGCTATTGAGTTACTACCGAACGCTACTGCAATGGAAAGGCGGGGGGGGGGGGGGGGGTATGCGCAACACAAAACCGGTTTAAACAACCATTTTATTTATAATGCTTGTACCAAGTAAGGACCGTTATGGTCGACAATTTTATTTGTCTTTTTGTCTTATGGAATTCGGCTCTTGACATGTCTCTTAAGTAATTTTGCTTTTACCCTAATTTCTGATAATTTAAAAATTGCGATTCTATGTTTTAGAAAAATTTAGTTTTCTCATTATTTTTTTTTATTAATGTAATACAATAATTACTCTCTTCTGCTATAAATATGAAATCAAATTAAGATAAGCCTAAATCATATAAAGTAAATTGTGAAATATTTTTACATTTCTAAATATATTCTAAACAGTAAATAGTTTAATAAGCATTTTTCATATATGTACGCACTTTCAAACAACTAAATACCGAAGTTACTGTGAATATTTTTTTCTGCGTATGCGCATTTCGACAACTTATGTCTCTTCGGTGCAGATAAAATCTAAATATTTGGAAGACCATTAAATCAAAGATGTTAAAAAACTGAATGAGAACAAATCACCAATGTGATCTAAATGTAAAGCCAACATCAGCTAAGGACAGAGCTTTGCATGAGGGAGACACTCCTTAGTTTCAACAAAATTTACAATGTTTAGATATTGCAAGGTTCAAAATAGAACCGGCTTTCGGGTCAGCACCGAAGTACTGACTACTGGGCTGGTGAATACCCTCGGGGACTAACAGTCCACCAGCAGAGGCTCCGAACTAGTGGTAACAAATAACTAAATACAGAAGTTACTGTGAATTTATCTTCTGCATATGCGCATTTCGACAACTTATGTCTCTTCAGTGCAGATAACATCTAAATCAAAGTGTTTTTTCTGTTCTACTTATAGATTGGCTTCTCTGTTTAGATCCTATTGGTAATTTATTCTCTATCAGTTTTTACTCATAGTACGGTTTATGGATTTCCAAAAGTTTATTTGATCAGAACTGAAGAAACATAAGTTGCCGAAATTACAATATGCAGAAACTAAATTTACAGTAACTTCAGTATTTTGTTATTTTTATACATATCCATTGCTTTTCCTACACGTGCTTTAACATATGTTTGTTTACTGTATACCTATACATGTATGTCGACTGAAATTGTTTTTGTTTGTGTAAATGAAAAGAAGAAATAAGATTAGTAATGACAAAACCAGAAACATACAAGTGTAGCACCATACTTCCTTTTTAAATGTGCGTGTTATTCTCGGGTAGATATGTTTGTAATTTTATGGCCAATGTTTTTTTTTAATTTAATGTGAAGAAACTAGTGGGAATTTCCCTTTAACAAACTAAGGATTGGTAAAATGTTTACCTATATAATTGCATTAATTTACATACAGGTCATTAAGACATATCGACATTTTAAATATTTTGAGTAAACAACTTACCCGCAACAGTACTACGCTGGTACAAGATGAAATTTTTAGTGTATGAACTACTGATTATATTGACTGTTATTCTCCAAATATATTGTGAGTACATATTATTGTATTATCTTGTACTAAAATGTTGGTATGGAATGATCGACACGGAATCAGGTGCTTTCATGTTATACATTAATGTCGTCAATTTTAACCTTATTCGACACAGCACCTCAACACACAAGATTATTCGAAACGTCTTTTTTAATGTTTTTTCTTTGATGTCTTGACAAAATCTACCGAAGAAAAAAAAACACACACATCGTTTCAACAGCATGTGTGTTCATTATTAATACGATTTGTATAGTATTACAATGTAGGACCAAGTACAATGTAGTTTCGGTCTTATTTATGTTTGTGAAAAATATGTTATAATTTTCAACATTTCTATTCCTTGGTAGTACCCGAAATATTTGATCAATTTTGTTGCTGTTTCAGCTGTAAACCATTCATGAAATCTTTTAAAACTTTTTTATATTTTTAAACAATAACAGAATTTGATTAAATTTCTTCGCTAAATGCATCTAGATTGATGAGGGGAAATCAAGTTTAATTCTTTGCATACTTCCTCTTAACCAAAGTTGCATTCAATTCAGTGCAGACAAAAATAACGGATCAAAAAGTAAACGAAGAGCTGATAGCGGAAAAATTGGCAGAAGGGGCTTAGAGTAGCCAGAATATCAAACAATGACAGGCTTTTGCACTTTATTTTATGAAATAAACCTTTTCAAAAAATTGGTTACAGGTCAGTACTCAAGTATTAATTCATCTATAAATAAGAAGACGTTAGCATTTTTTTGCATCACAAAACATTCAAATGATAAGAGCTCTTTTTAGGGAATTCGCTACTCAATTTGAAAATAAATAGGATTTCAAATGAAAGTGACCTTTTGATAGAATATTAAAAAAGGAGTACAAATTTGCTTGAAAAAGATCTGTAAATGATCTCGTTTCCGAGATATAAGAGATTGAAAATTTGGCAGGAAATTAAACTGAACTTCTCTGAATTTTTCATAGGATAAACATTAGGAAAAGTTTGACAAGCAATGAATAGAATTTAATGATTTTTACAGAATGCTTATAAACACTGCTTCCACAGTGTGGCTCGAGTTAATTGGTGGTTCATGTAACCTGAGACACTTGGCTGATGTAATTTTCGAAACACATTTTCCTAAATTAAAGAAACAATACATATTTTAACACCCAATAATACATATGATGGAGGCAAACTTTAGTATCCAAAATGTGTTCCAAAAATTGTACCTGCTTCTACTTAATAAACCGTGCTGTGCGTGCTAACAGGGTTTACAACTTAAAATACGAATACAACAATACAAAAAGGTAAATCAACACAAATTAGTTATGATCAATTCATAAGAAGTCTAAAGATTTCAACTGATATCTTTCAAATACGAGTTTTCCCTTAATTAAAGTCAAAAACGGCGATGTATATTCATTTTCTAAGGCAGCTTTGGTTTATGTATATAAACGGTTATGTGGTATGTGGCTCTGGTATCTGTGACTCTTGACATATGTAATTAAGCTTTTGGTTAATGTATCTAAAATAGTGAACGTTGACGTTACTGCCTTGAAACTGTGAACAAAATTGTTGTTTTTTGGCGACTTTAAACGGGTTCTGGTAATTGTTTTAACTTAACTTCTCAAAGAGGATACAGATTACACCGTTTTATAATAAGTTACTGCAAATCCAGAAATTAATACTATTGTCAAGGAATCGCAATAATAAATGTGTGTATGGCAAGCCGTTGGGGGAATTTATTCCCTATTTTTTTTATATAAAAAGTGATTTTTAATATCATAAAACCGTTTTTTAATATTAGAAAATCAATTTTAAAGTTAAAAAACCGTCGGATTCTCTATTATAAAAATGAATTTTTGATTATTAAAAATTGATTTTTAATACTAAATAATCGATTCGATTTTTGATATTAAGAAATTACTTTTTTTAATATTAAATAATCAGTTCGATTTTTGATATTAAGAATTTTTTTTAATATTAAATAATCAGTTCGACTTTAAATATTAAAAAAAAAAGATTTTTAAATGTTGGAAATTCGTTACATTTGTTACATTAAAAATTCATCACCTATGAAAGGTATACTAAATATGAAAAGGCTTACGACTTGAAAACATTTTAACATCAATGCAAGAGAAACCAGATGCTCTCAGGAGCCAGTATCGCCCACCTGGCTTTCAGTTGCCACAATCAAGGTAACATTGTAAGTTTTACAGTTGATCTTCATTTTCTCAAAGTTTCGTAGCTCGAACACCTCCAATATCTTGGACTTTTTTAAAATCTGATCATGTTTTACTATATTCCTTGTTGGGCTTTTTTGACAAAAAACGTTTATGCTAAGGACCACTTTCGACACCAGTTTTGAAATCGAGACGTCATTTTTAAACGGCAGTCAACAAACATCGTTTTGAAGTCGCAACATCAATATATATTTGGAAATCAAATTTCATTGAAATCGGACAATGTTGAATTTTTCCGCCTTTTTTGGCGGCCATTTTAAAAATGGCGGTCAACGAACAATTTTTAACATCAGTTTTGAAGTTGCGACATCAAGACCTATTTGGAAACCACATGTCATTGAGTCGGAGAATGTTGAATTTTCCCGCATTTTTTGGATGCCATTTTGAAAATGGCGGTCAACTAACAATTTTCAACACCGGTTTTGAAGTCGCAACATCAATATCTATTTGGAAACCAAATTTCATTGAAATCGGACAATGTTGAATTTTCCCGCCTTTTTATGGCGACCATTTTGAAAATGGCGGTCAAGGAACAATTTTCATCATCAGTTTTGAAGTCGCCACAGCATGACAAGCATATCATCAATTTACATTTAACATTTTTCTTCTATAGTTTTGGAAATAGAAGATGAAAAATATGAAAATTTTAAAAAATTCGGTGAAAAAAGGGCAATGACTCCTACAAGGGTTTATGGATTTCTTCAAAGTTCCAGGGTAGGTAGATCTTGATATGCTGAAAATTTTTGCAATTTACACTTGACCTCTATCTGTTACACTTTTTGTAATAAAAAATAAAAAATGCAAAAATTTTGAAATTTTAACGGAAAAAGGGCTATAACTCCGAGATGGGTTTTCAGATTTTCTTCAAAATTGCATGGTAGGTAGATCTCATCATGCTGATCATTTTAACCCTGTCAGATTTTTGATATCTTTAACAGTTTTCGAGTTATTGGCCAAAAACTGCAATTTACCCCTATGTTCTATTTTTAGCAACGGCAGCCATGGTGTTTGACCTACCGCCTAGTCGAACACAATTTTGAGAAGCCATACTCTGGTGATGATTCAGGCCAAGTTGGGTTACATTTGGCCCAGTGAAATTGTTGACAGACAGACGGACGGACGACGGACACATAGTGATGGCAAAAGCTCACATGGCCTTTTAGGTCAGGTGAGCTGAAAATAATTAAATTTCCGCTTTCTTACCTCTCGTTAGGCGTTTAATTGACATCAAGTGGGCTACCAAAGGAGCCTATTTTTTAATATTAAAACATAATTTATTTTTAATATCAAAAACTAAATATATTTTTTTCATATTAAAACTAAAGCTGATTTGTAATATTAAAATAATGATCTTAATATTAAAAAGAGATATTTTTAGATATTAAAAGATTTTCTAGTATCCTAGGCAAAAAAAAAGAAACGTTACACTCTCGTGTATTTGCAACAGACTTGGAATTTGGTGTCTCATCTTTTAAAAAAAAACGAAGCGACTGGAAATTTTCACACAATGTTTGTTTAACTCAAAGCTTTAGTTTTCTGCAAAAAAATGAAAGTTAATTTTCAGTTTTTGAGATTCCAAAAAGTGCTTTTTTACCCCAAAAAGTGCTTTTTTACCCCAAAAAGTGAAAAACATTAATTGCAACAGAAATTGACAAACATAAACATTACCTCGTAAAAAATGAACCCTTTACAAAGTAAGATAACAAAATAACGCACGTTTCAAAAATGTATTGCTCATTTTGATTCGATTTTTGTGACACCCGTTTTCAAGTCTTCCAAACTGAAGTTGCCAATAAAACATTACAAATGCCTGCAAAATGAAGAAAACGCTTGGATGGTTTCCTTTTTAACACACAGATTTATAAAAGAATAAAGTCACAGATACGAACAAATTAAAATAGACAATATTGAAGGAGTGTAACGTTTCTTTTTTGGTCAGTATATTAGAAAATGAATTTTTAATATTAAAAAATCAGTTTGATATGAAAACATGAATTTCTAATATAAGAAAAAGATTTTCTTAAAACAAAAGACAAAACATATTTTCGACTTAAAAATATGCAGGTTTTAATATTCAAAGATCAATTTTTAATATTGAATAATATTTTTTTATTGAAAATTATTTTCTAATATTAAATTTAAAAACAATTTTTATATTAAAAAATATTTTTTAGTATTTAAAAATCTATTTTCATGATTGAAATATATGAAGAAAATTTTCTAACAGCTTTCCATATGTGTGCATTAAGTTCTGAATTGACATACAATATCAATACAAATGTAATAAGAGTAAGCATCGACTTAGGAAAAAATGTTTGTTGTCTCGAGTTTAATGAAATTTCGTATGCAACTTAATTGTCATGAAGTGCACAGGAATTTAGAAACTGTCAAATAACAGTTTATATTTCCGAAATATGATCGGCTGAAATATCATCATAAAATGTATTTGTATTGAATGAAGGTAAAATCACTGAAAATGTAAAAACGTTGCGAATTTTCACTTACACAGAGATTAGGTAGAACGTATGAATTTCAAATAATATAAAATGGGAAATTATGGAAGGTATAATAATTATATCAGTTCAGTTAGAGTAGAGAAAACGGAATTATTCACGGAAAGTACAAACTGCTATCCATTCATCACTCGCCATTAGAACAGATTCATGCTTATGCGTAATTGAGTCACATAAATATGACAAAAACGCCTATACTAAACCGTCAAAGTGTAGATAATAGGAAAAAGAAAGGGAATGGCGTAAATATCAAGACGACATTTCCCAAAGACCCAAAACATATCATCTATGGGTGACCGTACGATTTTCAACACAGTTAGGAATATCACACCATATAGCAAGCTCTAAATGCCCCCCCCCCCCCAATAAAATAAATAAAAAAGGTAATAAATCAATAGAAAAAAACCACAACCAATTTACCGAATAACACGAAACTAGAATTGTAAGAAGACAAGAACAAGCCAATGGCCAATATATTCATGTTAACTTTATTTTTATAAAAGATACATATACTCTAATATAAGAATAAAAATACTCACAAAACAGCAGAAAACCTTTTCTACGGTAACATCACTAAACTGTAGCACTTGAATAATAATTTTACATAAACCTTTGGTAACACCTACAAAAGCCACATGTCGCGGAAGAGGAGAAAGAAATATGTATCCATTGTATATAAGCTGTGATATATTCATATTTTGTGATAGGAAAAGAAGTCATTAAATAGTTAACGATTTATAAGATTTGTTTATTTTCACATATTAAGAGGCTGGACCTGGGGAAACCTAAAATTTTCCACTCGTTTAATTTTTACAAAAATATTTTCAGTATTAAAACTACACATGTTCATGTCGACTTTAAAGCAATTTTCAACAATTTATACCGTCCTGATTTATGTGTAGTGGTCATCAAAGATACCATGTTTCCACATATTATTTGGTCTGTTCAGGACTTGATTGTGATGTATAAATTTGGCTTTAATTAAATTTGTATTTGATTTATAATTATTTCAAATGCAAATTCTGTAGTTTAGACAAATGTGAAAGTAAGCATGAATAATGATAGTGAATTTTACTAGTTTGAACAGTATAGGCTGAAATTTTTACTCTATTTTAATCAATATCAAACACTTCTTGTAAAAATTTTTGTCGTTTAATTTTCACCAAAAACTGAGAAAAGAAAGAAAACTATTATATGTATGATATATTAAAATTTTAGATAATTCTACCCTCCCAATATTTCTTAAATTAGTATTAAGTGGGTAAAAATCAATAAAATTGCTGAATCTGTGCTATAAATTACCTCCCTTGCAAGGAATCTAACTTTTACATATTTTCATTATCTTTGGATATCATTGCAAAATTGTAGAGTGAAATGCACTTATTATATATAACTGGATGTCAGCTGTTTTCATGACAAAATGAATATTTATTTGCTGTGTGAAAAAAAAATTGTCCAAATTGAAAATTTTGATGTTACCTTTTTTAATTGATTTTACTTGTTTGTGTAAGTAATGAAAAAAGTAAAAAAAAAAACAGAGTTATCTCCTCATACCCCAGGTCTACCCCCGTAAACGGACTTTCTTTTCCATTGTTTGGACGGTCGGTTAGCTCGACAATTTACCCATTTTCTACCTTCCATTACAGAAGAAGAAAAATATGACTTAAACAGAACTTCTTGCCTTATTTCCACTATTATCGTCTTACCGGATATATATATTTTGTCTGATTATACCCACAATACATCTGATTACAGCGGTCACAGTCTCGGGTTACATAAATCACATCGAAACCATCGAAAAAATTGTCTACCGCAATGGTCCCGATTTCCTACAGGTACAGTATGCTGAAAATTCAACATAGCAATTTGATTGCAAAAGTATCACTTTATAGGGATCACAAAAGGATCACAAAAATAGTTATGATCGTTGATCACAAGAATTTTGTTGTGATCATTGATTGCAGGTGTTGTGATCAATGATTCTGGGAGATACGAGCAAGGGTCATAAGCTTTGTGATCAAGGATCACAGGAGTTGTGATCAAGGATCACAGAAGTTTTGATCAAGGATCACAGAAGTTGTGATCAAGGATCCCCGACATTGCAATCAAGGATCACAGGCATTGTGATCAAGAATTGCAAGTGTTGTAATATTGATGACTTTACGCAAGTGTAGTTGAAAAAATATAGAATTTAACGATGCAAATTATGTGATATTTCCCCACCATGTTTTCTTTTAATCAAAAGTAATCGGGAGCTGCATTATATGTGCATTACCCATCTTCGTAAAGCTATATTTGCAGTAATGTCCAGTTAGAGATAAAATTGTTTTTTTTAATATAGATTTATAAGAAATTGAATTGTTTTTTTTTTCCTTTTTGTATTGATGGATTTATAGGAAAATATGATTGGTTTGATAAATAAATTTATTTTTATTATATCCATTACTGTCCGGGACAAATGAAACAACGGCAGTAGAATAAAGGAACAAAGGAGTGAAATTCACAAAAATAGAAGTCCAAAGACAGGGCAAAAAACGAGAAAACAGAAAACAATGACATTAGACACAAGAAAAAAAACAATGACGTTAGACAGATACAAAGCACAGAAACAGAAATTACAACATTCAGAACAAAGGCACTCACAGTGTGAACTCCAGTGAAACTGAGAGAGACATCAGATGCTCCGGAAAGGTAAGAATGTCCTGTTCTGTTAACAACACTCGTCACACAGTAAGTGAGGAAAATAAGTTTTCGAAAGTTCTGTTAGATAGCTGATCAGTTATTGTCATTTGCTAACCTTGAGACAAAACCAATTATAAATCATGGTACGGTTTACTTCTCTAACCCTCAAACAGTACCAAGTTAAATTTTGAAAAGCTTTTGTAAACTAATTAATTATATGTCTCTCTTACTGTTCAGTAGATAAATTTATTTCTTTTTCGTTATTATTTTTTTTTTGTAAGTATTATTATTTTTAGATGAATTTTAGATATAGCGGAGCCGCTGCTTGGTCTTAATCGAAATTGGTATAAGACAGAATGTCTAAATTTTACAAAACAATAAGTAAATGAAATTTATCACTAAATATACCTTGCAGTTAGGTACAACATGTGCCGGTTGTTACTGCTTTAATGTACAGACAACGTCAAAGATTTTTTACCTGAGCAGTGCGATACCACATTTAATAAAAAAAGATTGTTCAAAATTTTTATCCATTCTTTACAATAAACTGCAACCAAGTTTAGCGCTGGGAAGTTCCTTGAGAAAGTTTCAACATATTGTTTGTAAGCAAAAATGTAAGGTTTACTTTCATTGGCTTGTCGATAACAAAAAGGCGGGGCTTGCACCGAAGGGAGAAACCATAATTATAACGTGCACGTGATTTCTTTTGTATCTTGTTGTAGATAGAATATTAAATTGTCCAAGTTTTTACCGAAGTTTTTATAAAAGTTGTATTCTTGTTAAATAGTTTGACTAACATTACGATCAAAATTAAATATTTTCCCGATAAATGGCACGGCTTTCTGACGTATTCTGTTTAAGTACATAAGTGTGTGAAACATGACGAAAAGTAACAGGTTAGCAAATGTCTGTTACATAGACAAAGTACAAGTATTCATATTTTGAAATATTCTTTTAGAAAACGACAAAACAGATAAATCTCTAGAGGTTGAGGAGGCAAATTTTTCATATCCTAACTTACTCCTCCAGAATACGAATAAATTATACATTTTTTACATCATACAAATCGACCGATGGTAGTCCTTTGGAGAGACCGACGAGGACGATGGAAGGTTTGTTCCATTTAACTCGGTGATTTTGACGAGATTGAAGGGCTCGTAGGTTGAACTTTGTTGGATCGTGGCGGAAATCGGATTTCACTAGTTATTTTTAGGTTGAAAAAAAAAACAAACATGTTTAAAGAGATTTGTGGTTGGCCATTAAATTATTATTTTTTTTCAGAAGGGCGGGGGGGGGGGGNATCTCTGCTTGTGTCAATTTTGATACTTACTAGTATATTAAACAGTCGTTTCTTTTTTACAACAGCCATTAGAACTGAGGAGAGGAGACAAATAACTGTTTTATCTTGTAAATATTAATTATATTATGTTATCTTATGTTCTTATGTGATGCACTACCACCCGAATAGGTCATAACTATTTTAATAAAGTTATATTGTTTTGTATCATTGCCATTGTCGCACTAGTATAGTCCCGGGGAAGGGGGGTACTTTGAATATTTTTGGGTAGGGATGTGCCAAATCGATCTCGAAAACATGCCCCGAATTTATATACTCCAGTACGTAAAACATACCCCAAATTTATATAACAACATTGAATTTAGGACCGGAATATATTAAAAATACCAATATTTAAAAAATCAAAGAAACAAAGCATTAAGTACGTTTATCATTGTAAATTTAAAGAAAATTATTCTGCTGTCTCATTAATAATTGCCCCTTTTTTGCTTTTATGGTACCAACATATATATAAATTATTTGATCTTAATGCAAATGTACATACAAGCGGTTTAAAAACACACCGAGATTTATATATTTCATGCAAAAAATATACCCGAATTTTTGTCACATCCCCGTACACCATAATAATGGAAGTTACCCCCCTCCCCCCCGGCAGTATAGTTGTATAGTCAGTGTTGAACTTGCAAATAAACTTCTTTGTTTCCCGTCTCACAATGTTTATCTGAATTTAATATCCGTCTCACTCCTACTACAAACGCGGAGGAGTCTGACCCCTGTGAAAAGATTCTATTACACTTTATTCAGAAATACGCGGACAAATCTGACCTCCGCATTTTCGAAATACGTAGACAGCTTTGGTCGACCTGATATTCTTCCGTTATTTAGTAATAGTCCGTGGGCTGGAAACACTTTCCGTGCACCCCCCCCACTTCCGAACCAGACCGATTTTTTTCAGTCCTTCTATGTCCCCTCTTCAAAATAAAACATGTTAACACGAACATAACCTGCACGCATAGACAGTATAGGGCCACTTTTATAGTACACCATAAGAAATTCTTGTATTTTCGTTTTAACCTAAGTTTCATCTTTTAAGCTCCATAAATTTTTAACGCTAGGTAATATGTACTGAAATTTGGTACCAAATTAAAGCTAAATTAATATTCTTTACAATGAACACAAGTTTGGGCACTTTACGCAATTTTTGTGATCTGGGGATGCCAAAAATGTACCCCTCCCCCAGCAAAAAATTGCGAAAATGACAATTTTAGGATGTCAATTCCTTTCAGATAAACAATCCTCGTCATTCGATCTAGTTTTTATGCCAAACTTATCAGGTGTGATACAATGTTGGAAA
>MJUU01056802.1:22159-32880 GCA_002080025.1 Modiolus philippinarum | reverse complement strand
CTTGTGCAATTAGAACCAAACTACTTATAAGTTAAAGTAGAAATGATTGGATTCTTCTGAGCCTATTTAAGTTGATATGCTCTTTATTTCATGCATTGAAAGCACCTGTAGTAAGACTTATCGGTTAACATTGTTATGTTTTATTTACAATGGCATACTTTCACTTTTACTGTACATGTGCATACTGTAAAATGGCGGGTACAAAAACATCACAGAGTTTGATAAATTAATTTATTTTGTTTTGCTAGGAATATAAATTTATAAATGATGTTTTGGTCTTTTTACAGTTCAGACAACAGAAGAAGTGGTGAATATTGACAGAGGAGAGCCAGTTGAAACAGAAATGATAACTGACATTCAAGAAATGCCTGCTGATACACTTCATGGTATGTTTGCAAGTACAAAAAAATCATCCTAATATATGAGGAATATTGAAGAAAGTTGAAAATTAAAGGTCTTCACAAGGCATTCAACAAGCGTGGATTTGCACTCCTTGTGACAAGCTCTAAATCACCCTAAACAAATATGTGTACAAGTAAAATTATGGGCCTCATATCTAAACATACTAAATGTAACAAAAAGACATTAAAACAAAATAATTAAACCTCCTTGTATGTCTGTGTGTCTGTCTGTCCATAACAAATTTTTTCCGTCACAGTTTTCAAAACATCGCGGATTCTTGAAATTTTGGTATGCAAGGTCCTAGATATGAGTTGTGTCTGATGGTCATGACCTCTGACCAAGATGGCCGCCACAGCTGAACTTAATAGGACCCTATGGGAAATTCACATAAAAATCTTTTGTCTGAAACTACTAGTGCACCTAGAACCAAACTACATGTATGGTTAAATGGTCATTGGATGGTATATTTTCAAAACTATGTCAGATGATTCTGACCTCAGAACATTAGATGGCCACCACAACAGCACTTAGTTTAACATAGGACCCTATATGAAATTAAAATAAAAACTTTTTGTCTGAAACTACTTGTGCAGTTGGAACCAAACTATGATTAAATGGTCATTAGGTGGACTACTTTCAAAATTATGTCAGATGGTCTCATTGCTGTCGAAGCTGAACTTAACATAGGACCTAATGAGAAATTCACAGATAGTTCTTCTATCTGAATCTACATGGGCAATTAGAACCAATTTGTTACAATGTGTGATAGAATGATCATTAGGTGATCCTATTTCAAAATAATGGCCTATTGTCCTGGCCTTTGACAAAGATGGAAGCCACAGCCGACCTTAGTTTAACATAGGACTCTATAGGAAATAAAACAAAAATCTTTTTGTCTGAAACTGCTCACTCATTTGGAACCAAACTTAGTGGTCATTAGGTAGACACATTTCAGAACTGTATCAACTGACAATCAATTTTAATTGTGTTTTGGCAGCTGTATGTCAGGTGAGTGATTACAGGCACCAGCTGGGAGACTCTGGTTATTTACTTATTTATTTTTATCAGTTATTACTGTGAAAGTATGATTGTTCATGGGGCATCAATTTTTGTGGATTTCATGGTTAACTTTTTTTTTAACCACGAACTTTATTACCCAACGAAATACATATTTTATTTAAATTATTATGATTAGTACTGAGGTTAATTTGAAACCAAGAATTTAAAACCCACGAATCAATGAATGTTTAGAAGACAATGAAAATTGCTATCCACAGATTAACGAACTCCCAAAAATCCAAATGATTTGTATTCCTCAGTGTGAATCCAGAAGATTTCTGGATGATCTCTAAGCTTCTGCATGTGCGGTTTGGTAAATTTAGCAGTAAAATATGAAAGATCGGCAATAAATGTAATTACTATAAGTATCATTATTTTGACAGTGGAACCCATGCAAGAAATGTTGGTAGAAAAAGATGGGCCTGAAAGGATCTATACTGCTACAAAAGTCACTGATGATGACAAGGATGCAAATGGTATTTATGTTTTGATTTTTAGCTCCCCTCTTCTTAATGGCCATGTGATCTTTTGCCATCACTTTGTGTTCGTTGTTTGTTGTAAGTCGTCCACCTACAATTATATAAAAAATCTTCTCTGAAACCACTGAGCCAATTTGAACCAAACTTTGTTGGATTAGTTCTTGGGTGATACCCTTTCAAAATTGTGTCCGACATCCGTAGCCTTCAACCAAGATGGCTGCCAGGCTAGAAATAGACAAATAGGGAATAATATTTTTTAAATCTTCCCCTCTGAAACTACCTAGCCAATCTACCCAAACTTTGCTGAAATGATCCTTAGGTGGTCCCCTCCCAAAAGTATGTCCGACATTTCCGACCTCAGAACAAGATGGCTCCAACTGCCGAACTTAGTTTTACAAAGAACCCTATAGGCAATTTATTTTAAAATCTTCTTTAAAACCAAACTTTGATGAAATAGTCATTGGGTGGTCCTCTTTCAAATCCTCCAACCATGATGGCCTCCACAGATGAACTTAGTTTAACATTAGACCCTATAGGAAATTCTCAGAAAAATTTTCTTGTCTTGGACCAGTGGCTGACTTTAAACCAAACTTGGACGGAATAGTTGTATGCTTCTCTTCCAAAATTGTTTCCAGCGGTCCCACTGACCAAATTGGCCACAAAAACTGAACTTTGTTTTACATTGGATTCTATAGGAAGTTCACATAAAATCTGACTGACTAGAACCAGTCGCTCAGTTGGAAGTAAAGTTGGGTAGTTATTGGATGGTCCTTTTTAAAAATTGTGTACGTCCCCATTTAGTTTCACCAACTACTTGTGAACCACTGCATGAAATTAATGAAACTTTCACTGAATTTTTGTTGTTGCAATAATGCCATCGTGCATCCCCTATTTAAGATTTTTATCAGACATAATTTTAGTATTTCTCAAAGCAAGCCATGGGCTTTGCTATTATACTCAATATAGGGGGTACCTGTTTTGTGAACGCAAATTCTCCTAAACCCCTGAATGCAACTTTCATAGAGTCTCATTTTACATACATTTTGTACATACTGCCATTGTGCACATTCCTATTTGAGATTTTGATGGGACAGATCTTTGGGGTCATGGACTCTGCCGTATAGTGAGCTCAATCCTCACAGTTACTCTAGTTTAACATTGGAACCTATTGGAAATTCACATAAAAGTCTTCTTATCTGGAATCAATTGCTCAGTTGGAATCGAATTTGGATAAAATAGTCATTTAATGTGTTCAGTGGTACTAGCCTAAAGAAAAGCCTAAAAGAAAACTTTCCTTGCTCCTGTTTTCAGTTACGCCAGTCAGACCAACGAGGTATTAATTTGGTGTGGCCTTAGGCTTTCATTGTATTCCTTGTATGTAGGATTTCACAAACTTGTATTTATCATTTTCATATTTTAAGCTCACCTGGCCTAAAAGGCCAAGTGAGCTTTTCTCATCACTTTGCGTCCGTCGTCTGTGGTCCGCCCGTCATCCGTCCCTCGTCTGTCAAAAAAATCTTTTCCTCTGAAACCGCTCAGCCAATTTTGACGAAACTTTAATGGAATGGGCCTTGGATGGTCTTCTTCCAAAATTATGTCCGATGACCCCGCCCTCAAAACAAGATGGCCGCCAGGCTAAAAATAGAAAAAAGGAGGGATGAAATTTTAAAAATCTTCTCCTCTGAAACTACAGAGCCAATCTAAGCCAAACTTTCCTAAAATGATCCTTGGGTGGTCCCTTTTCAAAATTGTGTCCGATGACCCCAACCTCCGATCAAAATGGCCACCAGGCTAAAAATAGAAAAAAGGAGGGATGAATTTTGAAAATCTTCTCCTCTGAAACTATTATTTGAATTTTAACCAAACTTTGCTAAAATGGTGCTATGGTGGTCTCCTTCCAAAATTGTGTCCGGCATTTCCGACCTCTGACCAAGATGACCGCCACAGCCGAACGAAGTTTAACATAGAACCCTAAGGGAATTTCATTGAAATTTTTTTTTCTGAAACTACTCACTCAATTGGAACCAAACTTTGGTGGAATGGTCACCAGGTAGGTCCCTTTCAGAATTGTGTCAGATGACCCCTTCTGCCCAACCAAGATGGCCGCCTAAGCCGAACTTAGTTTAATATTAGACCCTATGGGAATTTCATTGAAATTTTTTTTCTGGAACTGCTCACTAAATTGAAACCAAATTTTGGTGGAATGGTC
Source organism: Modiolus philippinarum (assembly GCA_002080025.1). Classification (NCBI taxonomy): domain Eukaryota; kingdom Metazoa; phylum Mollusca; class Bivalvia; order Mytilida; family Modiolidae; genus Modiolus; species Modiolus philippinarum. Next base: position 28,731 of record MJUU01056802.1, on the reverse strand, counting down.
ACTAGATTGGTTACTTTCAAAATTATATCCGATGACCCCATCCGCCAACTAAAATGGCCGCCTAAGCGGAACTTGGTTTAATATAGGACGCTATGGGAATTCCATTAAAATTTTTTTTAATTCTGGTATTACTCTCTCAATTGGAACCAAACTTTGGTGGAATGATCACTAGGTGGACCCTTTTCAGAATTGTGTCTGATAACCCCTTACGCCAACCAAGATTGCTGCATAAGCTGAACTTAGTTTAACATAGGACCCTATGGGAATTTCATTGAAAATTTGTTTTCTGGAACTACTCACTCAGTTGGAACCAAACTTTAGTGGAATGGTCACTAGGTGGGTCTCTTTCAAAACTATATCCGATGAACCAATTCACCAACCAAAATGGCCACCAAAGCAGAACTTAGTTTAACAAAGGACCCAGTGGGAATTTCATTGAAATTTTTTCACTCTGGAATTACTCTCTCAATTGGAACCAAACTTTTTTGGAATGATCACTATGTATGTCCTTTTCATAATTGTATCAAATGACCCCGTCTGCCAACCAAAATGTGTGTCTCTGACAGCCAAACTTAGTTAAACAAAATCTGTAACAAGTGTAAGATTATATACATGTAGTTAAGTCTAATGGTTTTAATGTCTACTAGGTCTTGGCAACTGTTTGCCAGGTGAGCGATTACAGGTTCCTGGGAGCCTCTAGTTTCTTTTGATTTCCATTCATGAAATGCTGTTGGATATTTAAGGTGAAAGTTTATTATCAATATACAATTACTCTTTGCATTAAACAAAACTTCCATTTTAATGTGTATATCCAACTAGATTTAGAAAAAAAACTATATGAAAATGTTTTGTTAGTAAGTCAAGACAAACATGATATTGTGCCATGGATGCTACTGTCTCAAATATGTCAAGCAAAATGCTGTGAACCCACCTATTTCCAAAAGTGTTATAGTTAACATGTTATTGTCATATTAATGCTACACTGAAAAGGAACCCCATTTTATGAACATATTCTGATAATAGGAAGTCTTAATGAAAACATTGTCTTTTCAGAAGCTAATCGAGGAGAAAATAGAAGAGCGTATCCATGTGTTTATTGTGGAGTCTTCCTGACCAGACTCCGACGACATCAAGAACGGATGCATAAAGGAGAAGAAGATGTTAAGGAATACATTAGCTTAGAAGGAGTTGAGAGCAAAAGAAAATTTGAGATTGTAAAGAGGAAAGGTTGTTACAAATATAACCTTCAGCAGATGAAAAAAGATGAATATGATGAGTCGGTGCTAATCAAAGAGAGAAATAGAGGAGATTGTGACAGGGAAATATGCTCATTCTGCCATGGTTTGTTCATCAAAAAAAATATTGACAAACACAAACGTACATGTCTTGGAGGTGAAGGTGTGACATCTACCCCAGTCTCCGTACCTCTGAAACTGCTGACATACACCAAAGTTTTTACTGATGAATACATTCAGGAGGTGCTTTGTAAATTTTTGAAAGATGAACCAGGAGATTTTTGTAGAACAGATAAGATGCTTATGAGCTTTGGAAACAAACGATACAAAAAAGCAATGGCTAGAAGTGACAAAAAGCAGGAATTAAGGAAATCTTTAATGCTAGATATGAGGAGGATTGCTACCCTGTTCATGCACTTCAAGTCTATCATGGAGAAACATGGGAAAACGGTCACATCATCAACAGACATGTTTGTTCGTCGCCATTTTCCTCACCTAGAAGATGCAATAATGGAAATGTGCAAATCTGAAAGTGGTGAAAAATCTGGATTAAAGAAGAATTTAGGCTATCTAATAAGGAAGTATTTAGCCCATTTAAAAGGAGGGTACTTAGTCGAGGAAGATGATGATGAAGCTGTAAACATTGATAAATTTTACACCATACTGAAGTACCATTGGATCAGTATATTTGATGCCTCAGAATACAACTGCATGAAAGTTAGGCAAAAGGAACTGAGAAAGCCAAAGAGACTGCCAAATGAAAATGATGTGATGAAATTAAGAGATTATACATTAAAAGAGATTCAGAGGATGGCAAGTGAGTACTTTATATTGAATGAAAGTGATTATGCCGTTTTGAGAGACCTCGTTGTATGCAGAATTACATTTTTCAATGCACGAAGGGGAGGAGAACCAGGGCGACTCACACTGGAAGAATACATGACAGCTATGAGGGGTGAATGGCTAGATAAATCAAGAGCCAACATGGATGATCCACTGCAACGTTACCTAATTGGAAAATACAAGCTTGCCTACCAGTCTGGTAAACATGATAAGCACATGGTTCCAGTCCTAATACCATATGATTGTCGTAGAGCCCTTAAAAGGCTTGCAGACCCTGTTGTAAGACAAAATTGTGGTGTGCATTGTAACAACATGTACTTATTTCCCTTCACAAGATTATCATTAGGTCATGTCCAGGGATGGCACTGTGTTGAAAGAGCATGTAGAAATTCTGGTATATCAAGGAGAATAAATTCAACAGACATGAGACATAGGGCATCATGACACTTTATGCAGCAATGGATGTCCTGGAAAATGACAGAGAGGCATTTTGTAACCATATGGGACATTCTGCTGAAGTCAATAAAAATGTCTACCAGTGTCCTCCTGGCATCAAAGAAGTTGTCAATGTTGGTGCAGTATTTGATTATTTAGATACAGGTAAGATGATATGATTAGTGATAATAATTTATTATTATTACTTGTTTAAAAGATTGCCTGTCAATTGTTTGATAGGAAAATATTCCTTTAAGGCCAGGTAGAATTGAAATTACAATTCTCCAATACGCTTGCTGATTTTGTCATAAAATGAATAATGACTAACTGTGAATTGCATGACTGCATTTACAATATCTATATTATTTCTGTTTTGTTACCTTCCTGACTTTGCAAACATAGGAGAAGGTATGTTTTGGGGTGAAAATGGCCCGAAAATGAAACCATCTCAGAAAGTCTTCTACATACAGATGAAATTAATAATACAATGTACTTAAATAAAACAATATAAGTTTAACATTTATTCCTTTAAATAGATCATAACAGCATGTGCAATAATGACAAATATTAAGAAATTGCAAAAATCTAAATTTATATAATTTTGGCTATTTTGAAGAGCATTACACGGAAATTAACAGTTTTTTCAAAGATTAATATCTTTGACAAATCATTATGGATATTGATGAAGTTTGTTCAAAAGCTTCTTTATTATTAGTATATATCATGAAAAGTAGAATTTTGAAAAAAATATTATTTTCCGTACGTTGACTTAATTAAAATTGAACTTGTATGACATTGTCAAATCAGAACAGATATCGATAAAAGCTGCTCAGAAGCTTTTCTCTTTTAAAAGCATATCATCCAGAATAAAATTTTGAAAAATAATAATTTCTTTTTTTCCATATTCTATAAGATAATTGGACTTAGTTTTTTACCATTGTTGGTTAACTCCGAGGTTAAAGTTTTTTCAAACTTAGTTTGCTTTGTCAAAAGTTTCCTCATTTTGTCCTGATCCGTCAACAAATATGGCTGCTATGGGGGATTCTTATTTTTGATTGGCTGATATAGAAAAATCTTCTCCTGTGAAACTGCATGGCCAAATGAATTGATATTTGACAGGAAGCATCTATGAGAGGTACTTTATAAAATTCCCCAATTTTGTCCCGATCCGTCAACAAATATGGCTGCTATGGGCGATTCTTGTTTTTGATTGGCTGATATAGAAAAATCTTCTACTCTGAAACTGCTTGGCCTAATGAATTGATATTTGACAGGAAGCATCTATGAAAGGTCCTATATAAAGTTTCCTCATTTCATCCTGATCCGTCAACATATATGGCCGCCATGGGCGATTCTTGTTTCTGATTGGCTGTTATTACGAAAATGTTCTCTGAATCTGCTTAGTGGGATGAAATAAAACTTGACAGGAAGCATCTATGAGAGGTCCTTTATAAAGTTTCCTCCTTTTGTCCCGATCTGTCAACAAATATGGCTGCTATGGGCGATTCTTGTTTTTGATTGGCTGATATAGAAAAATCTTCTCTTGTGAAACTGCTTGGCCAAATGAATTGGTATTTAACTGAAAGCATCTATGAAAGGTCCTTTATAAACTTTCCTCATTTCATCCCGATCCGTCAACAAATATGGCCGCCATGGGTGATTCTAGTTTCTGATGGGCTGATATTAAAAAAATCTTCTCTGAAACTGCTTAGCGGAATGAAATAAAATTTGACAGGAAGCATCTATGAGAGGTCCTTTATAAAGTTTCCTCATTTTGTCCCGATCTGTCAACAAATATGGCTGCTATGGGCAATTCTTGTTTTGGATTGGTTGATATAGAAAAATCTTCTCCTCTGAAAGGCTTGGCAAAATGAACTTATACTTGACAAAAGGTTTCCTTCCATGTCAAATAACAAACATGGATGCTAATTCTTATTTCTGATAGGCTAGAAGCATTTGTGTAAGGTTCTTTTTGAAAAAAAATTTTTTTGTCCAATCGGACAAATATCTCAGCTTAGAACAATTTATCATTGTCCAGGTGAGTAATACAGGCTCAGCCCTCTGAGCCTCTAGTTTGTTTTCTCAGAAACTATAATGGATAACTGTGTGAAACTTGTAATAATGAATTTTATTAATGCGATTTTAGTAGATACTACATAAAACTAATACTGTTAAGATTTAAAATGTGATGTCTCATTATTGTGATTCACAACCAGTTGCATTTTTCCCAGTAATAGTTTCTGAATATACAGCAGTTATATCCTTTGCAACTTGGACAGTGCATTTCCATTGAAGGTTGATTTTTCTTTAGTTAAAATACTATTTGTATATTTTTTAGCTGTTGGAGGATTTGATGAGCTTGATCCTGATGATGCATATTCTTCAGATGAAGAAGATAGCCCAGTAGAACAATTAATGGACGAAAATAGATCATGCAAGTTTAATTTTAATGATAAGAAATGATGAAATCTCCAGATTTTGCATGTAGGGTAGGATTTTGAATCTTATCTCCTTCTACAGTGTTCCAGATATAGACATGAAATTAGATGCAGTAGTAGTAATTGAGGAGTTGTTTGTGCTGAAGGTTGCAAAATTTTTATTTTTGTACTGAGTTTCTGGCCACACCCTAATATCTGAAGTATGTCATCACCAGATCAGATCACTGCTCTTACTCCCTCATGTGTTATTAAATGATGAGTTTCATAGTCATTTACAGGGGTCATCCTGGGGTCTGCCCTACCCAGTTATTTCAGAAATTGTAAGTAATCTCAAAAACAGTTTATATTTCCACCCCTAGACCATTTTTTTTCTTTCCCGCATTGGTCATCGTGAGGCTAGCTAGCCTCCATCATTTCTGAAATTTGAAGTTATCACAAAAACATTTCAGGTCACCATCCTTAAATCTTACATTTTTAGCTCACATGGCCCAAAGGGCCATATGGGCGTTTGTCATCGCTTTGAGTTCCTCATCTAGCCTCTAGTTCATCAAAAGACAAGTTAAGAGTTTGATGGGTTTCACAATTTGTGTTATTTAAGCTACTTTTGTTTTCAACCCAGATCCTGGAAATTTTCACGAAATGATTGCACGTATAATGATGTTATGAACTTGCTATTATGGATTTTTTGTTTTGTTTGGTTTTTGTAATGCTTTTTCTGTTTTTATTTTGTGAGGAAACTTAATATTTTTAATGAACACTTCACAACAAATAAACTACAACATGTATATATCAATAAATAAGTTATTCAAAGGAACAATTCAGGAGCAAAAATTTGTAGGATTCTGTCTGATGTTTGGAACTCAACTTAGCATAATTGTTATTATGGTTTACCATAACCTTTATAACTGTAGTATTAATAAATGGGTGTTTTCATAATGGCCCTGTTATATGTCCTCGATCTGTAATAATGGCCTGAGGACAGCTGTAATGGCCCGAGTTGCCTCGGGCCATTACAGCGTCCTCAGGCCATTGCCTCGGGCCATTACAGCTGTCCTCAGGCCATTATTACAGACCGAGGACATATAACAGGGCCATTATGAAAACACCCATTTCTTAATACTTTTATTAACCAGTAGGAAAGTGGCCTGTAGAACATGTAGAAAGCGGGAAGACATTTTAGTAATGAAAATTGCAAAATGAAATATGATAATTTTCTTAAGATTTCAAATACTTTTTTCATTTAAATGTAGATGCTGTCAGTTGTACAAAATTTTCATTTTGTATGTATATTTTTTGTTTGTTTACATTATCGCCACATCATTTTTAGCTCACCTGGCCTAAAAGGCCATGTGAGCTTTTCTCATCACTTTGCGTCCGTCGTCGTTGTCGGCGTCGTCGGCGTCGTCCGTTAACCTTTTACATTTTGATCTTCTTCTCTGAAACCACTGAACAGATTTCAACCAAACTTGGCAGAAATGTTAAGCAGGTGGTCCGATCGAAAATTCAACATGGCCGCCAGGGCCAATTATGTGTTCTGATTGGTCCAAATTTCAAAAATCTTCTTGTCAGAAACCACAAGGTGGATTGATTTGTTACTTTGCAGAAATGATTGTTAGTAAGT
>MJUU01056802.1:3382-22112 GCA_002080025.1 Modiolus philippinarum | reverse complement strand
AACCAAACTTGGCAGAAATGTTAAGCAGGTGGTCCTTTACCAGATTTGTGAAATTGGTGCCGATCGAAAATTCAACATGGCCGCCAGGGCCAATTATGTGTTCTGATTGGTCCAAATTTCAAAAATCTTCTCGTCAGAAACCGCAAGGTGGATTGATTTGTTACCTTGCAGAAATGATTGTTAGTAAGTACTGTACTTAATTTGTGAAATTGGTGCCGATCGGAAATTCAAAATGGCCGCTATGACGAACTTAGTTTAACATTGGACCCTATGGGAATTTCACATTTTCATCTTCTTTTCTGAAACCACTGAACAGATTTAAATTAAACTTGGCAGAAATGTTATGCAGTTGGTGCTTTACCAGATTTGTGAAATTGGTGCCGATCGAAAATTCAAAATGGCCGCCAGGGCCAATTATGTGTTCTGATTGGTCCAAATTTCAAAAATCTTCTTGTCAGAAACCACAAGGTGGATTGAATTGAAGCTTTGCAGAAATGATTGTTAGTAAGTCCTGTACTCAGCTTGTGAATCGTTTGCCGATCGGAAATTCAAAATGGCCGCCATGACGAAACTAAGTTTAACATTGGACCCTATGGGAATTTCACATTTTCATCTTCTTCTCTGAAACCATTTAACAGATTTCAACCAAACTTGGCAGAAATGTTAAGCAGTTGGTGCTTTACCAGATTTGGGAAATTGGTGCCAATTGAAAATTCAAAATGGCTTCATAGTGCAAGTTTTTGATATCATTTTTGTCCTGGCAACTATATGCCAGGTGAGCGATGACAGGCTCTCAGGAGCCTCTAGTGTTGCAGATGATGTGAGTGACATGTGCAAAATTATGTTTCTGGAAATAATATAAATATAGTCTGTTCTAAAATTAAAATCACTTGAGGTAATTTACAGTTTGTTTCCGAAATAATTAGGTGATTTTTTTTTGAAGCGAGAACTAATTTAGTAAAGCGGCCATTTTGAAAAACAGTCTGTAATGGACCAGCAAAATTCTGTAATGGCCCTGCTAATCTCGTAATGGCCCTGCTTATCCTGTAATTGCCCTGTTGTAATGCATTCAATTAGCTCATAAAGATAAGGCAAATTTGACGTATTTTATCCTACTGGTTAATAATATCCTATTACTATGATGGTATTTATTTATTTATCTTGTAGATCACACTTGACAATAGTTGTTTGTAGTTTTATGTCAGTGTAATCCCCATGCTGCACTTGGTAAAAGAAATAAACAGGCTGATTCTAACATTAGTAGTATTCATGACTGTTATTCTTTTACAGGGGAGCCATTAACAGAAGCAATAAGTTCTGAACAGAGGGAGAGAAAACAACCATCCTTTTATCAACAAAAAAGTTCAAGTAGCAGAGGAAAATGTAAGTAATTTTAAAAACACTTAAAAAAAATACTTTACCATATTATGCTTTTTTGGGGGGATAAATTCTACATTCCATTTCAAGATATGTTGGGTTTCCAGTTACTTCACCAACTATGTCATAGAAGCTCTGACTTAAAAATCTTTTATTGACAACTTGCAAAACATTTTCCTTATGCTAACCGAACATAACTGTAGTTGCAAATTTAGATGGCTCGAGGGTCTTAATGTCCTATTATAGAAAAATCTCAAAATCTGCTATTTTTAAAATGTTATGTTAGTTTCTATTATTAATAGTATCGGACATTTATATCTTGTTGTCGAGAATGGGTATCCCTGGAACGCCAAAGTGTTTTTTTAACTCACCTGGCCTAAAAAGCCAAGTGAGCTTTTCTGATCACTTTGAGTCTGTCGTCTGTCGTCCGTCGTCTGTCATCCGTCCGTCGGTCCGTCCGTCCACAATTACAAAAAAATCTTCTCCTCTGAAACTGCTCAACCAATTTTGATGAAACTTTGTTGGAATGTTCCTTGGATGGTCCTCTTTCAAAATTGTGTCCGATGACCCCACCCTCAAACCAAGATGGCCACCAGGCTAAAAATAGAAAAAAGGTGAAATTAAAAAAATCTTCTCCTCTGAAACTACAAAGCCATTCCAAGCCAAACTTTCATGAAATGATCCTTGGTAGGTCCCTTTTCAAAATTGTGTCCATTGACCCCGACCTCCGATCAATATGGCCGCCAGGCTAAAAATAGAAAAAGGGGGATGAATTTTGAAAATCTTCTCCTCTGAAACTATCATTTAAATTTTTAACCAAACTTTGCTAAAATGGTGTTTGGGTAGTGTACTTCCAAAATTTTGTTTGGCATTTCCGACCTCTGACCAAGATGGATGCTACAGCGGAACTAAGTTTAACATAGAACCCTATGGGAATTTCATTGCAATTTTTTTTTCTGGAATTACTCAATTGGAACCAAATTTTAGTGGGTCCCTTTCAGAATTGTATCAGATGACCCCTTCCGCCAACCAAGATGGCCGCCTAAGCGGAACTTAGTTAAACATAGGACCCTATGGGAATTTCATTGAAATTTTTTTTCTGGAATAAACCTTGGTGGAATGGTCACTTGGTGAGTCCCTTTCAAAACTATATCTGTTGACCCCATCCGCCTACCAAAATGGCCGCCTAAGCGGAACTTAGTTTAACATAGGAATCATTAAATGTGTAATTAAGCATCTTATTTACCATATGCCATGAAAAACTTCAGTTTTCCAAAAAAACTCGTGAAAATACCAGAAAAAAAATGGCCATTGTTGATACAAAAATTATGTTATTAACATATTTCCTATGGTGTCAATTTGTTCAAATTTGTACAACAGATTGATCTTGAAAAATAAAATTGAAATGTTTTGAAATATACATGTGTTGCGGGTCGTTTTAAGTCCCAATATTGTTTGAATGGTAATAATACTTCACACAAAGAAGTTGCTCTAGGTATATATAAGTTTTTACACACTTTTGTTTGTAGTGGTCAAGTTTGCTTTGTCCTGTTTGCTACTGGTTCATTATTTTAATTTCTAGCTTACCTGGCCTAAAAGGCCATGTGAGCTTTTCTCATCACTTTGCGTCCGTCGTCGTCGTCGTATGTCGTCGTCGTCGTCTTCCGCGTAAACTTTTCATATTTTCATCAACTCCTCTGAAACTGCTGAGCCAATTTTAACTAAACTTTGGTGGAATGGTCCTTGGATGGTCCTCTTTTCCGAATGTCGTCAAACATGGCCGCCACAGGCGGACTTAGTTTAACATTAAGCCTATGGAGATTTTACATTTTTGTCAACTCGTCTGTAACCGCTCAGCTAATTTTAACCAAATTTTCGTGGAATGGTCCTTGGGTGGTCCTCTTTAAAAATTATGTTCGGTTTTGCTGGGGGCATCCAATATGGCCGCCATGACCCGACATAGTTTAGCATTGGACCCTAAGGGAATTTTAACATTTTCCTTAACTACTCAAAGAAAACTGAGCCAATTTGAACCAAACTTTACTTAAATGTTCCTTAGGTGGCCACCTTTAAAAACTGTGTTGGATTTTTCCGAATGTTGTCAAATATGGCCGCCATGGGAGGACTTAGTTTAACATTGAGCCTATGGAGATTTTTCATTTTCGTCAACTCATCTGAAACCGCTCAGCCAATTTTAACCAAATTTTGGTGGCATGGTCCTTGGATGGTCCTCTTTAAAAATTATGTTCGGTTTTGCCGGGGGGCATCCAATATGGCGGCCATGGCCCGACATAGTTTAACATTGAACCCTATGGGAATTTTAACATTTTCCTTAACTACTCCGAGAGGACTGAGCCAATTTGAACCAAACTGTACTTAAATGTTCCTTAGGTGACCACCTTTAAAAAGTATGTTTGGTTTTTCCGAATGTCTTCAAACATGGCGGCCATGGGCAGACATAGTTTAACATTGAGCCTATTGATATTTTACATTTTTGTTAATTTGTCTGAAACCGCTTTCCAATTTAACCAAACTTTGATGGAATAAGCCTAAGATGGTCTTCTTTAAAATTATTATATTTGGTTTTGCTGGGCACCATCCAGTAGGACCATTGAAGGCTTTTTTTGAAGCATCTTTGATCCAGGTGAGCGATTACAGGCTCCTTGGAGCCTCTAGTTTTACTTCTCCCTGTCCAACAATCAGGTAAAGTCAGAAATGCACAATATGGTCAGATGGACTTTTATTTTTATGTAAACACCTGCTGGAAACTGACATTAGATTTAGATTGAACAATAGCCATGCAACTTTTTAGTTGGCAAACTGGTCAGGCCTACTGCGTTACGAACAGTAGATTCACCTTCCTACATTTAAGGTTAAATACGTATTAGATATAGTACAAAGAAACTGTCCAGTATGGGAAGTTACCCTACACTTTTCTGCACGAGTAGTAAGGTCAAATCCAAGAAGCATTAGCTCCGTGGACACTTGTACATGACTACGAGTGCAGAAAATATGTACATGATCGTCCCATGTGGACAGATTTTTTGTTACCCTTGTATTTTATTTGACGTGTACAATAGTAATGAAAATGAAATGATTTTATTCATGCTGTTTTGTGGGTGTTTTTGATTTAAATATGCATGTTTATGCTTGTAAATTGTGGCATGTGATTGTAGTTCCTGGCCATTGTAGGTGTTTGCTGTTTTCCTGTTTTTGTAATTGTTATCAATCCCATTACAATAATCACTTTAAACACAATAAGTGATATCAGACACAATATGTCTTGTCAGATCATATAATTTATGCAAACATTTACAGTAAAAAAGTGTCTAATGTAAACTTTTCATCAAAATTAAAAATCAATGTATATGTATGTAATGTATTGATTGTCATATCAAAGCATATATACATTTAATCAACATGAAATATGTATACTCGCTATGTTCTAGAGGTTAGGATGCTAACTTTTAATTTGTAGTAAAAAGTAGAAATGATTTTAGGCAGGTATTATAATTATTATTGTATAGCAACAAAATATGTTCTTTTGAAAGTAACCAAAAGTTAGCGTGCAGTATTCTACCATATTGCACCGGTGCAAATATTGCTTCAAAATTGTGATGTCGTCAACAACAAAAATGCTTAATTTTGTAAGAGACTTGCTATACAGTAAAAGGGTTATTGCATGAATATTGGTAAATATTGTCCTTCATAGAAGATTATTTGCACTCACAAAATCGTGCAAAAAAATGTGCTTTTCAGGACAATATTTACCAATATTCATGCAATAATCCTGTATTATGTGTGTGTATATATATATATATATATATGTCTAAATTGTCTGATTTATCATAAGATTATCTTACAATAATCATATGTTAAGACTGGTATATATATATGGTGAGCTGCTTTTTTTATTTGACATTTCATTTACAGAAGATTACCTGTTACCGGTACATCTTTTGTTTATTGAAGGATTGATTAGAATAGTTGATGTATAAAGACAATGCAATATATTTTCAGTGTCAGTTCAAGATACTATAAGAAGATCAAGCAATTTCCAGGGAAATTCCAAAAAATTCATCATTCTGGATCTAGTAAGGACTGCAAATATGCCAAAAGCTTAAGGGGATACGATACAGTAGCAGGGGGAGGTAACGACGTCGTCGGGAGCAACATTTTATGACGTCATGAAAATAGCAAGAGAAACCTAGAAAAACTGTAGAAAAAATGAAGATTTTCCAACATATCTCAAAAACAAGCACATGAACCCTCATAAATTTTGATGTAGTCCTGTAAAGTATATTGGTAAAAACATACTGTAAAAATTTCATGGCAAAATCAATGAGAAATTTTTTTCTACATTGTAATTTGTTCACTGAAAATTTTCTCAAAATCGAATATTTTACATAAAAATTAACATTTAAAGCAATTTTTGTTAAAATTTATTTGAACAAATATGCATAAAATCAAAGCTGGTAATGTATAATACAAGATCTAAAAAACAGAATGAAAATATGTCGAACCGTTCAAAGATATATTATTTTCTTTATTTGCCACAAAAAATAGTTTTTCGTGATTTTTTCCAAAAATTCCAAAATTTCAAATGAAAATATCTCAAAAACAGTATCATGAAGGTATGAATTTCTTTCTATATATAGAATCTACATACTTAAATTAACCTTGTGGCAAATTTTCATGAAAAAATCAATGAGGGATCCCAAATGTATCGTATCCCCTTAACAGGTAAAATATTTGATTAAGCTCAATTTACAAGTAGGAGATAACACATACTACAGGTCACCATATGGCCTTCCACAATGGACAAAAACCAAGCTAAGCTTAAAAATATGTTTGTTTGCCCTTCCCAAACCTACCAATTTTTCGACTGGGTAGGTAGGTCGGCAAAATATTTTGTTTAGCTTAAAAAGTATTATTTTTGCTCAAATTCTGACTAATTTGCTAAGTAAAATAATTAAATAAAACAAAATGACAATAAGGGTTTTTTTTGTTGGCTTAATTTTTTTGGGTCAGTCGGGGAAGAGCAAACAAACAAAATTTTATTTTAGGTCCCATACCATAAAGAAAGCTGCAAAAGGCCCAACGAAAATAATTAATTTGAAACTATTCATAAAAGGTGATAATCACCTAATGTGTTGAAAAAAACATAAAAAGAATAACTATAAAATTCTTAAACATAAAACCAACAGTTCATGCAGGTCAGAAAAATGACTGCCTCCGCCGAACATGTTTTAAAATTGAATATTATTGGAAATTTGTACCAAATTATCCTTGTGTGAAAGTAATTAGTCAGTTTAATTGATTTGTTGCTTGAATGATCCTTAGATGGAGTTTTACGAAAGCTGTGTTTTTCATGTCCAACAGAAAATCAAGATGGCAGCCACAATTGAACATAGTTTCACAGTGGGCTCTTTTTGAAATTTGTACAGAGAAAATACTAACCCAACTGAACTGCATTGCTGCACAAATGATTATCAAATTGACTTATATAAAAGTTAGTTTTTCATGCAGAAGAAGTCAAAATGGCTGCGACAGGCCTGTACATAGACTAACATTGGACCTTATTTATTCAAAGTTCCTCAGTCCTCCAAAAGTCAGAATGGTTGAATGCTGACATTCCCAATGGAAGTTTCACATTTTCATCTTCTCTTCTGGAAATACTGATGAACTTTCAGTCAAAATTTAGCAGAAATGGTCAGTGGAGGGTCTTTTATAGGATTTGTGTTTCTGGCACTGATTAGAAATTCAACATGGCTCTCAGAATGCATCATGTGTGTTGATTACGGTAGCTGAAAAGTTTAACAATCTTCTTGTCAAAAACTCCTAAGTGAATTAAATTGTTACTTTGCAGGAATGATCAATGGGTGGTCTTGTACGGTAAACTTGTGAATATTTTACTCATCGTAGATTCAAAATGACCGCAACAAGGCGACTTAGTTTACCTATTTGGTTTCACATTTTTATCTCCCTTTCTGAAATCGCTGAAGAGATTTCAACAAAAGGAGTAGGGACGATAAGACCTAGTTTTGGGCCAAAAATGTGAATATCGTCATAACTACTTCATAATCTCACAATTTGTAGTAAAATATCTATATTCAAAGAAAATAGATCAATTTATCATTTATGACAATATAATGACGTCACAGATGATGTCAAAATAGACCATAATTGACAAAACAGGACAAAATGACTGATTTTGCATGTTTTTTTGGTGCTATATTGCTTCGGATAATATTCCCCGCATTCGTGGAACAACAAAATATTTTGAAGAATGGATAAGTTGATAAAATTATGCATTTCTACCAAATATAAAGTTGTTCCAAGCATGCAGGGGATAATTTCTCATACAAAATATGGCCGAAAATAAGACAAAACTTGAAGAATTTATGGAATGTGTTGAAAAAGGTCATATTGAAAACCCTAAAAGGTCACGATATGGACTAGAAGTATAATTATTTTTACTTATTTCTTAAAAATGATCCTTTTAACGCATTTTAAGTGAATTTGTAAATTTGTTAGTTAAAATTTAAATTTTGGACATTTTTGGGGCCAAAAATTGACCTTAACGTCCCTGGTCCTTTGGTTGAAATTGTCAGAGGTTGGTCTTTTACTTTATCATGTTTTTCGCCTTGATTACAAAACCAGGTTACCAGGGTGTGTTCTCTTGGTTGAAAATTTTAACAATTTTCTTGTCAGAAACCACTAAGCCAAAATGTTAGCAAGAAATAGCCATATTTTCCAGGTGAGCAATTGCATGCTTTGTTGAGCTCCTTGTTAAATTGTGTAATTAACTCTTTCGACGAGTGTTTGTTTACGATCTTAGACAGGAAAACTGGTCTGTGGTGTTGAATGGTAAAAATGTATCAGACTGGTAAAGCGGTCTGCAATGTTGAAAGGGTTAAAAGTTTTATATTTTTTACAATAAGATGTGGTAAAAACTTAAGCCCCTGGTATAAAATGTGTAAAAGGTTACAATTTTTAGATTTTGATAATAGTAATACATTAACGTTCTGTAGATGATGAATACTGTGATAATGACAATGACTACAGACCAGAGACAGAAGCTGAGCAGTCAGAACGTGACAGTGATGCTGATGCTGTAATTTCTGATACTGAGACAGCTGAGTTACTAGGTATTCTGTTGTGTATATCAATACTTATTTAAGCATAATTTGGAATGGACAGCTTTACCCTCAGCTGATTAGATCTCAAAAGTAGAACCAAAACATTTTTTGTCATGATAATTAGATATATTCAAAACTTTGCAATTTTATGTAGATAATTTGTAAATAAGCAGACAGTTTTTGTTGATGTCTATATGGATAGGTATAAAGGTAGTAAAGAAAATGAGAGAGGTATATTGCATACTGTGGATTTATTTGTTTCATATCAATTTTAATGGTTTTCATGTTTACTGATGAACTATTAATATAAATTCTTCACAAAATGAGTATTTTTGTTTTTTTATCACCAGAAAATTTAAAACCACAAATCAATATCTACTGATGTCATTAAACCTTAATTTTCATTTTTAAGGATGTCAGCGAGTGTTGCAAATTCATGCCTTAACAGGCAACACATTGCTGGAGGTTGGCAACTATGATTGTATTTGGTTTTTCTATACTCTTGGTTAACCCTCAGCTGAAAGCTTTTTCAGACTGAATAGTTTTGGCAAATCTTTACAGATATTGATGAAATTTGCTCAGTAGCTGCCTTATATACATTATCCAGGATAGAAATTTTAAAACAATTAGTTTCATTTTTCCATATTATAACAAATATTTGGACTAAATTTTTTATACTATGGTGTTGGTTTACCCTTAGGTTAAAGTATTTTGTAACTTCATTATTTTCTTGAACATTTATATTTGTTTATTAGAATTTCCCAAAGCATTTGTCTTATTAAACTGAAATGTTACAAATTTTTTTTTAAATTGTAATTTTTCTGCAATTTGAATACTGTAAATTTAGAAATAATTGTGATGTATTTATTATTGCGAAAAATGTGACTTGATAGGAATTGCAATAACTAAAACTCGCATTAATATTTTTGTGAGTTGTGTTCAGGTACAAATTTTAAAGAAGTTGCAATGATAAAACTCGCATTATTGTTTTCAGTCAAAGATTTGCAGTAATAAAAGAATGCAATAATTTCTGAATTTACAGAATTTTTTTTTGGTGCTCCTTTCATGTTGATTTACTAATGAATTAAATTTACAAATAAATCCATGAGTTGAAATGATTTCAATTTACACTGACAACAGGGTGAGCAGGCAAGACACCAGGTTCCGTGGAACCGTTACAGATTTTTGAATTATATAAGAAGAAAAAAATTGCTACACCCAAAATTTGTTACCTTTTAATTTTTGTCAAATTTTCTTTGAAAAAGGCAAAAAAGTTACTCAGTCATTTTTCTATAATTTTTACTGTTTTCGAGGTAAAAGGAGCCAGAAAATGTCATTTTGTGGGATTTTCATTTTTCCTAAGATTTTGTTGGGATTTAAGTTTATTTGATTCCTCTCACTGAATGCTTTCAGTAGTATGTCAATAGATTTTTTCTTTGTTTTACAATATTCAAGGTAAAGGCGCCGAAAATGCTGTCTAGTGGGTAATAAGAAATCATTATTTTTCATCTGATTCTTATTGGGTTATTTTCATTGTATTCATCACAGGGATTACTTTCAGTGGTATATCAACAAATTTTTGAAATATATAACTGTTTTTGAGAAATTAAAGGAGTTTAAGGGGCCAAAAATGTATTTTTGCTATCTCTTTTAGTTTTTGTGTTAAAAAGGGCAGAAGGGGACAAATCATTTTGTGGGTAATGGGAAATCATTACTGGCACACGACCAGATCTCGCCAAGGACCAATTTTGGCCGTAATAATTTTTACATAGAATTGCAGGATACATAAATATTATCTCTTTGTCTAAAATCTGAGATGGGAACCCCATCTATTTTTGCTGTTTCTATTTTAAATTTTAGTCAGTTGCTCCTGTAGAAAAATATATGGTGGCGAAATCTGGTCGGATGCCAGAACATGTATTCTTCTGTAAATGGCCGATTCCGAGTGAAGATGACCGAGTGAAGACGAGTGCACGCGCGCTCGTCTTCACTCGCTGTGAGGACCAATCAGTTGCTCAAAAAGGTGTAACGCCATAAACGTATCTAAGTCTGACTTGCAAATAAAATTCGATGTCACAGTGTAAGAAGTTTGCAAAAATGGCGGAGCCTTTAGGAGAATCGTACAAATAGAGTGAATATTTACGGAAAAAACGGGTACTTACACTTGCTCAAGATCAAAGATCGCAATGTCTTTCACTCGTGTGAGAAATTCTTGGTCTTTGCACTCATTCCCCTAAGCTCCACTCGTGAAAAGACTTGAATTTCTCAAACTCGTGAAAGATACACCGATCTTCCATCTTGACTCGTATAAGAACCTATTAGTCTTCTTGCAATTTTGATTGAATTTTTTTTTCACTGGATTTCTCCCAGTGACTACTTTCAGAAGTATAACACAGTCTCTCACCATCGCCAGTTGTAAAATTTCATACCCCCCATAGAACTGTGTGTTAGCTACTGTACCATCCAAGTGTTCTATTGCCCAAGGCCAACGGCCGAGGGCAATAGAACACTTGGGTGATTCCCAGTACCAAGGGACAAATATTCTGGTCTGTTGCCCTTATAACCATTAAATACTTGTTTTATTACCTTATAATATATTTAATTCATTTGTGTTTA
The DNA here is from genome assembly GCA_002080025.1 of Modiolus philippinarum. Lineage (NCBI taxonomy): Eukaryota > Metazoa > Mollusca > Bivalvia > Mytilida > Modiolidae > Modiolus > Modiolus philippinarum. The sequence goes on along the minus strand of MJUU01056802.1, from coordinate 10,977 downwards.
TTTAGTATCCTGAGCGTGGCTTTAGAACCCATTTTCCAGGTGTGATAAATACATTGTTTCTTATTCTTGTTAGTGTTGAAGCGAAAAAAACTCGCTTGGAAGCTTGTACATGATATGAATATTTATGAGAAAAGGTGAGGAGAGTTCAAAGGTGATCAGTCAACAGATCGCACCAGGCAACAGTCCGTATCGGCAATAGTCTCAACTGGTCAACAGAAAGCCAACATCGTGAAAAAATCAAATTATCAGTCAACAGATCGCACCGGGCAACAGTCCTCATTGGGCAATAGTCTCAAACGGTCAACAGAAAGCCAGAATCGTGAAAAAATCCAATTATAGTCAAAAATAATAAATACTTAATAAAACGTAATTAAATATACTATAAGGTAATAAAACTTTATAGTAAGCATCTATGGTGGGTCATTTACTAAATTTTCTCATTTTAGAAATATAGCCCTTTGGTGGTTCCTGATTTCAAACCAAGATGACCGTCAGGCTATTTGTTGAAAAAAGGGAATGAAATTTCAAACTATTGAGTGAATGGAATCAAACCTTGCTAAAATGCTCCAATGTTTCAGTGCATAGGGCTATTAACTTTTTATATTTTGTTACTTATTTGTACTGGTAATGCACACATCCTGTAGAAAAATCAAGTGTGTAGAGGCATGTTCTCTATATTATCTCAGCCCAAAGGCAGTCTAAAATTGGCAGTTTAGGCAGTGTTTTTACTTGATTTTTACTACTTTTTGATGACCCTGTTTTCAATATTCTTGTAACATTAATCAAAGATATTTTTCATTTCAAGTTTTAGGATGTCACCTGATTTATTTTTTTCTTTATTTCAAATTGATCTGCAAAACTTTGATACTGGGGCCAAATACGGCCTTTAACTCACATAATCCTTCATATATGTGATTGTATGAAAAAATTCTGTGAACCCCATTATCCACATGATAATGATATGAAGTGCCTTGCAACGCCTATTTGAATTATTTCTATTTTTCTGGAAGAATACATTACAGCTTAATATGTTTTTGTCAATTCCACCCACTGATAGTGGGCAGTCCATTACTGTCGGCTCAAATTTAACCTCTGGTTTTGGAAAGAATGTTAAATAAAATGACTCATATCATTTAGTCAAGGCATTATATATATCATTCTGATCTTGTCTGTAAAGAAGTGGAATATCTACTCCAAAGGGTGTTCACATGGGATCCTTTCAAAGATTTGCCCATTTTGTGCCCACTCCCACTGTGGACAAGAGGAAATGACAAATTGTCCTAAAACCTGGTGTACAAAAGTCATGTTGTTAATTTCTATTGTTTTCTTTTTTAGGTAAGAAGAACAGGAAAGTGAAAGGTAATACTATCCCTTAATGAATAAACAGTCAAACTTTAAACCATTCCTCAAACACCCAAGGGACCATCAAAGTTTTTTCTAGTTATAGTGGTGTTCTAGTCATTGAGGGTTCCCCCGTATAGAATTATACTATTGTGACAAAAAAATGTGTTCTAGAAATCAACAATGTTCTAGTTACTATGTGTGCTAGAAATCAAACTTGTATATAATTTAATCCATTTCAAGAAGACTAAAATAACAGGGGCAATAAATTTCACAACAGTTTCAACACAACATAGTCTTTTTGGTTTTTACATTGAAATTTACATTTACATTGAAAAGGTTTTGGTTGATGTTAAATTTCAATTTCCACATTAAAAAAAATAAAATTTAGGTTTGATATTTAAGCAGTAAACTGGTCAATTTCACAAAATTGAGAAAGCTATCTGGTTTTACTCCATAAATTGAATCTCTTTTAACAAAAATATAAAAACAAGGTGCACATTTTTATTTCACTTGGCCTAAAAGGTCATATGAGCTTTTGTCATTACTTGGCATCCATCATCTGTCTATCCTCGGTTTGTCATCTATCCATAATTCATATTTCAATTTTCTCCTTTGAAACGGATGGTCCAGTGAAGACTAAATTTTATTGGAATGGTTGTTGGATGGTCCAATTTCATTAATTATATCTGGTGTTCCGATCTGCCATTCAATATAAATGTTGTTACCAAAAAAAGGCAATAGGGGTGTTAATTTAAAAAAGGTCCTCTTAAACTGCATGGCCAATAGGGGCCATACATTAACAGAATGTCCTTGGGTGGTCCTTTTTAAAAATTGTATCCAATGATTTTGCCTGCTAACCAAGATTGCTGCCACATCTGAACTTAGTATAACATAGGATCCTAAGAGAAATTTACCAAAAAATCTCATCTAGAACTACTAGCTCAATTAGAACCAAACTTTTGCAGGATGGTTATAGGCCACATCTCTTTCAGAATTATATCCTATGACTGCCAACCAATATGACCCACACAGCTAGACTTAGGTTACGATAGGACCGTATTGGAAATTTACTTAAAAAATTTCTTGTTTTGAATGGAACCAAACTTTGACAGAAAGGTCATTGGATTGGTCCTATTTCAGAATTGTATCTGATGACTCCACCTGCCAAGCAAGATGGCCACCACAGTTGGATCTAAGCTAAAATAGTACCTATGGGAAGATTAAATTTAAAAATGTTCTTGCTCTGTTTGTTTAATTGGAACCAAACTTTTGCAGAAAGGTCATTGGGTGGGTCCCGTTCAGAATTATATTCAATAACTCCCCCAGCCAACCATGATGGCTTCCACATCCGAACTGGTTTGATATAGGACCCTGCGGGAAATTCACTTAAGAATCTTCTTGTGTGGAACCACCTATTTGATTAGAACCAAACTTTGACAGAAAAGTCATTATGTTGGTCTCTTTCAGAATTGTATCCAGTGACTCCACCTTCCAACCAACATTGACACCACAGCCAGACTTAGGTTAACATAGGACCCTGTGGGAAATTTAATTAAAAATCATCTTGTCTGGAACTAATAGCTTAATTGGAACCAAACTTTGACCAAATTGTCATTGGTTAGTGTCCCTTTCAGAACTGTATCAGATGAATTTGTCTGCCAGCCAAGATGGGCATGACAGCTTACTTGTTTAACACTATGGGAAATGAATTGAAATTTTTTTTCTGGCTTCCAACAAGCCCAAATGGAATTCATCTCTTTAAATATGGACATTTTTGCTCATTTGATTTTTTTTTGTAGAATTGTAATATGATACATATTAGCCCTTTACAAAATTACCCAATGATCTAGCCCATTGATCATTGTATAATCGTTTATCACAATTTCCACTTTGTCTTTGCAACAGTTAGCCCAGGTGAATGGGCTAACTGTTGCAAAGACAGGGAGCCTCTAGTTCTCGGTTATCTTTACTTCTGAACTTCTGGTTTGAAATATAAAGAGAGACATTTCAAGACCAAGTCCTTATTAGACCTTTAATCAGACAAAAATATGGCTTCCATAGGATTGGACTGATAAAATAGCAATTTTTCAATAGTATGTCCAACATACATGATACATTATCAAACATATTAATTTGCTAAATGAAATGATTGGAACACTGTTTTCAACATGTTGCAGTCTGCTTTTCATACAGCTGAAACTTTAAAACTATTTTTGTTATGCATTTTTGAACTTATTCATGTTCTGGAATTACTTGATTTTAAATAATTTGTATGAAGAGGGGCAGAAACTTGTTGGCTTTTCTTGTGACCATCTATATAGTGTTCTTTTTTTTATAGGAAAAGTTTGCTTTTCTTTCCAGAACGCACATATCATATATGGAATGACAGCGAGACAGAACTGATTAGAGAATACTTTAAGGATTATGTCAATGACTGCTCTGTGTTAGACAGTAACAAAGGAAGGTTGCCAGGTATGATATATTATAGTTTTTTATAACTTTTTAGCTCATTTGGTCCAAAGAGCCATGTGAGATATTGTTTTTACTTTGCATCATTTGTCGTCAGCTTGCCTGGCCAAAGATCAAGTGAGATTTTTATGCCCCCGCCATTAGGCGTCGGGGGCATTAAGTTTTACCGGTGTCCATCTGTACGTCCGTACGTCTATCCCAAAATAATTTCCGTCACACATTTCTCAGGAACTACTAATGGGAATAATTTGAAATTTGGTATGCTGCTTTACCATCATGAGTTGTACCTTGTAAGCAAATTTCATTGATGTTGAGTGTCAACTTCCTGTTTGGCGGGGGCATCTGTGTCCTACGAACACATTCTCCTCTAAGTTTAATCACAAGTCATCAATCATTGACTTGCGACATTTTAATTGTCTCCTCTGAAATGCTGAGGAAAACTTAGCAGGAATCAACCATTTAAGTTCCATTATAAAATTTGCTACCAGTCAGTCAATAAATATGGCTGCCATGGAAAATTCTGTCCAGTAAAATTCCATTGAGTCAAGCAGTTTTTCAGCATGTATTTTCTCATTTCGTCCCATGTAAAAAATAAACATAGCTACCATGGGTAGGTGTTGTTTACAATTTGCTAATACATGTATAAAACAATCTCATCTAGAATCTTTTGGTCAAATGGAATGAAACTTGACAGGAAGCATCTGTTGGAGGTCCATTATAAAGTTTTCTAATTTAATCTTAATCAGACTTCAGATATAGCCACCATGTGTGGATGTGCAGTACTTGTTTCTGATTGGTTGATTAAAAAAATCTTCTTCTTTGAAAACATGTGGCCAAATGGAATGGTACAAATCTGATGTAGATCATTGGTGTAACAGTTTAATAGAGTAGGACTTACACTGTCTCCTTTTTGAGCATCCCCTCCCCACAACCCTATCAAAAAATATCAAGTGTTAAATTTCAGATAGATATCTTATTATCCAATTTTAATCTCTGATTTGATGATACTATATAGGTCATCATATGGCTTTATAAAATTTTATAGGCTTTTCTAGTTGGCATGTTGAATGACTGTTAATTTTGGATTGGGTGATTGCTGGAATTTACATGTATTCATCATATTAAAAATAAAAACAATCAGTTGCTTTGAAAATACAGGTCTTTTGTCTTATGCAACTTTGATCCTGTTGAGTGATGACATCCTGCTAAGTGCCTATAGTTTCTCTTTAAAAATATGTCAATTTTAAGTAATAAAAAGTTCATTTCAGCATTTTAGCACTGTAGTTTAGGACAACAGATGTGAAAATTTGTTATGTGGACTGGTTACCATACACTAAAATTCTTCCAGTATTAAGTACTATTTGATAGTAATATCTGTCAATATGACTCTCCTTTATTTAAAAAACATATTCTTAATCACAGTACAGATCTCATTTTAGCTAATTTTTGATTCTATATTGCATAAACTTTGAAAATGAACAATTAAATTGATAAAAAAAAATTACTGCATTTTATCATGAATAGGTTTATCTTTCAGCTCAAAAGGATGTGAAACAATTTCTGTTGGACCATCCACATATTCTTGCAAACATTTCCTCTGACCAAGAAAAGATAAAGATGATTAAGAGAAAAATTTTTAATGAAAGAAAGAAGACAAGAGAGAATTTTAAGAAAAGATACAACAAACTTGGAGGAAAGTAAAATGTTAGTAGTTGTCAGATGATAATAATAACTACATGTATAATGTTGTATAGCCTTCTTTATACATGTATCCATTTTTCAATAGCGTGTGTGTGTGTATGTATTAAATTCAATCAAACACCAATTATTTTTTGGATATACATTTTTCATTTTTAATAAATGTTGGTAAAGAAAGAAAGGACTAAAAAATTGAAAGTTCATACAAATTTCACTTGATTGCCGATTAGCAGATACAAAGTTATGTTCAAAGGTTGCTTTAATATAAAGCATGTGAAAGATAAAATTACTTCATTGAGAAAGCCTGTAAATATTTAAAAGAAAGAATATGGAATATATGACAGAAAAACAGCAATTCAACATCTTCACAATTCATGAAAATTTCTCTTATATATAAAATCCAAAGTAATGTCATTATTAGAAAGTCAAATTTATGCCATGATCCTGGAGTTCCTTGATCATCTTTTCTGTTGAACAAATTTTTTATTTGCTGAAATATCTCTGACCGGGCAACATTTTTTTGTATACCTGTACGTTTGATGAATGTTGTGGGAAATGATTCATTGATAACTTTTTAATGTCAATTCTAATATGGCTTCCCTTATTCGCTTTGTAAATAGAGCCGTGATAAAATATCAATAAAACATACTTAGCACATGGGCAAAAGATGCCTAGTTTCTATCGCATTTTTTTGTTTATTTTGCATGGAACATTCAAGATCTACCATCCGCCGACTAATTTTTAACTAAATTTGTTTCAGAAATTGATTGTGCGATATTTTTTCGGCTTTTTAAAACATGAAAGGGCAATGTATAGGACAAGCTTTGATTTTCCTACTTATGACGTCATAATCAAAATCGTAACGTCTGGTTCGTAAGCAGCGTCAGTTGGAAAGTTTGAATGGAGATTAAGGAGTACTGAGAGCATTTTGGACACTTTAATGGCTAATAAATCAAACAAAAATAAGTCTTTATTGTATTCCATAAAAAGTTTTCTGTCAGTGCGTTTGTTGATAAAACTCAAAATGCTACGGAACCTTAAGATAGTCGCTGTTCACTTCGGATATAAAAATTTGTTTTATTTCCATATTAGAATCTAAATAAATCATGCCCGCCAAATACTATATTGTCATTATAACATGAGCTTTCGTTGTTTTTGCATACTTTATCCCTCGTAACGCTCGGAATAAAATATTTGCAAAAACAACTCGAGCCCATGTTATAATGAAGCAGCAAATATTTGTTACTTAATTGTTTTCTATGTTACAGAAAGATGTATCATCGTTTTTCTCTGTGACCACTACCATAAGTCTCCATGCAGAAGTGTCACTGACTTCCTCTATAACCACCATCAGTAGTCTCCTAACAGAGGTATTATTGGCTTCCACTGACTGTATCCATCATCTGAAGTCTCCATGCAGAAGTATCCTTGGTTTCCACTGTATCCACCATCACAAGTCTCCATACATAAATATTTTTGACATCCACTGTATCCACCATCAGAAGTCTGCCTGGTTTCCACTGTATCCACCATCAGAAGTCTGCCTGGTTTCCACTGTATCCACCAACAAAAGTCTCCTAGCAGAAGTATTATTGGTTTCCACTGTATCCACTAACAGAAGTCTCCGAGCAGAAGTATTATTGGCTACCTCTACAATTACCATCAGAAGTCTCCCTGGTTTCCACTGTATCCACCAACAGAAGTCTCCTAGCAGAAGTATTATTAGCTACCTCTACAACTACCATCATAAGTCTCCCTGGTTTCCACTGTATCCACCAACAGAAGTCTCCTAGCAGAAGTATTTTTGGCAACCTCTACAACTACCATCATAAGTCTCCCTGGTTTCCACTGTATCCACCAACAGAAGTCTCCTAGCAGAAGTATTATTGGCTACCTCTACAACTACCATCAGAAGTCTCCCTGGTTTCCACTCTATCCACCAACAGAAGTCTCCTAGCAGAAATAGTATTGGCTACCTCTACAACTACCATCAGAAGTCTCCCTGGTTTCCACTGTATCCAGCAACAGAAGTCTCCTAGCAGAAGTATTATTGGCTACCTCTACAACTACCATCAGAAGTCTCC
>MJUU01056800.1:0-26990 GCA_002080025.1 Modiolus philippinarum | reverse complement strand
AACGTTTTTTGAAAACCTACGGCTTTTCCCCATAGTTAACTACTTTCGTGCACGAGGAAACAATCTTTTAGTGTTGCATTGTGTGCTATTTCGTAGAGAGGTTTACATGATAGGGTAACCGTAAACATACACATATGCTAAGAAGCTGTCCATTCAAATTCTTGGACTAAAAAACGTTTGTGTATCTCAAGTTGATTTATCCAAATGATATCTTTGTGTGTGTGTGTGTGTGTGTTTTTTTTATTTTTCTTTTCTGTGCCGTACCCATGTTTTGTCTCTGTTTTTCTCCCTTTTTTGTTTCTGGTGTTGCCATTGTCCTTTGATTGTTCGCTTTTGGATTGACGGTTCGGTTCTCACTTACTTTATGGTGCAGTTTTCTGTAAATGACTGAAATAAGCATTTCAATCTGATTATTTCGGGCTTTCGGTTATTTTTTTAGCAGTTTCCAATCATCCCAAACAATTGTTTTCATCTTATTATACAAAAAGAGAAATCAATATCAGAAATTCTAATCTTTGCTGCAGGATTTTCCATTGTCATTTGTGACACATGGTTATTGAAAAAGTATGATTTCTGGCATCAAGTTAAATGTCAATTATTTGTTCTTGTTCCTGCTTGATATCAATCTAAATTAAAGTATTTTATACAAATGTAAGTTTAATTTAAATACATTAATTTTAGGGAAACTCTCAAGGCATTTTAGCCAAAAACTTCAATACAAATTCGCCCCAATAAGGATTTTGATTATCGATCAACTCTGAGTGGTATGTACAGATGAGGAAAAACATGAATTCAACTACAAAATAAACAACATTAAACTTTCAAAGGGGAAACATCTTCAGCACGAATGAATTCCGTGATTAAAAAAAACGATAATTTCATTTTTGTTTTAAATTCAATCAGTCAAAACTGGCAATTTTTGCTAATTCTTGATATTTTTTTGACAAAATTGACGTCAGTCACAGGGGTTCAAAAGTGCTATTTGCAAAGTCAATCTAACTCCTTGAAACTATGCTGCGTCTAATGCAGGGGCTGAAATAAGGGAGCGTAATGGTGTACGTGTCGTTTCACAGCAAAACAAAAAATAATAGAAGCAATTTTAAACTACCAGACGTGTATCCGTTGTTTTAACATACATGTATCATATCTATACAAATGTGGGATTTTTCTCAACCGCGAAAAAAAATGTCAAAACATTTTTCGCGGTTTTTTACGATTTAAGGGATTTACGCAACCTCTTTCTAAAATACCTGATCCGTCCGTATAATGTTAATTTTAAATATGTATCGGATTTCCACTATCAGTGTGCAATTTCGTCTTTTTTATATTTGTATAATCTGTGTTTGCAAAAGCTTTGATTCTACTTATGATCCTTTCTTCGGTATTCATTTCACTTATGTTATATGTTGTGCTAATTTTAACATTTTTGATTCGAATAAAGGGCAGGAACGTAGTCAGCATTTGTTAACATAAATGTTTTTCATTACAGATTTGACGATTGAAGAGAACCAATACAGTTCCCTTGCACCTACAGGTACGAATAAATATGTTTATCCAGAATGTAACTCTCCAATCATGTTTCTTTTCATATCACACACATCATGTTAAACATGTTAAAACACTATTTTTCTTATGGTGTCATTCTTTGGATGCAAGCATGAAAATTTTAATTGTAAAGTTTGGTAATATGTCCTTATAATTTATGTATCACCTTTGTTCTGAAAAGATTTTACTTGCTCTTTATAATGTTCCGGAAAAAACTAACAGGTGTTATACGTATAATTTAAACAAGACCAATTACATGTCTCGAACTGCTTCACCGCCACTCATATTAAACCGAGAAAGTGCTTTATTTTTTCAAACTAACTGAATGTAATGTATAAGTTTGCAAATTCAAACATGTATTCATTTACCTAATAGCCAAAACATTCTTCGAATGCAAGTTATGATTGAGATACTTTTATACTCTATTAAGTTCCACCCTATTACTGTAATACACACACACACACAAAAAAAAAAAAAAACGTACAAAGTTGAACAAAGAATAAAGTGAAAATAGTCCATTTTTCAGCAGATGTAAAAACTATATCTGAGTTTCAAGTAAGTGCATACTTTGTATCTATATGATAAAACATGTCAAAGCAATAGAAAAAAATTCAGAATAGCTGCACAAGCTGTCATATGTTTAAGTGACAGTACGTTAAGTGTCTTGCTAAAGTTTCCTATTTCCAAGTAGAATTACAATTTACTACAGAGAAAGAAGTCTTTCACAAAGAACTATGCTAATTTAAATTGTCATCGGATTTTGTGGAGATGTCAATTAACATTTTGATTTTCAATTCTACATCAAAGAAGGTAAAACTTTCGGTTTTAGTTTTAGCAAATTTCGTATAAAGTTATTTCTTCCCAAGTATTTCGTAGTTTTGATTACAGCATTGCAATTCAAAATGTGCATGTATCAAAACACATACACTCGTCCAATTATATAATCAAAAAGATTGAAATTCCTTTTGATTTACAATTTAGTACTAGTTTCCTTAGAACATTAAAAACAACACTAATTTATATTCCTCGTATAACATCATTCATAAAGGAAATTTTGCGGATAACCGGATTTTTTTTTTTCGAATAAAGACAGAAGTAAAGTGTAAAAGGCAAAATACATCGATTGGTTCATTAGTTATAGTTTAACATCAAGTGAGGAATAGTTCTGTTTTATCAGGATGAGAACAAGTAGGTCAATTCACAAAAATATAAGTAAGAGAAGAAAGAAACAAAGGTGGAAGGGACAACCCAGGACGATGTTTGATTGCCACTGGAAAACGGGAGAAATGGGTAGGGACAGGAAATTTAGTCTTCTATACGAGTCGTACTGACTCGGCTCTCTTTAGACAATTGAAAAAGGGTATTTATACTACATTGCAGTGTTAGTGTTTTTTGAAAAACTGAAGGACGCATTATTATTTTCAAAACAATATTTTTTTTTAAACCCACTTTTCTAAATATTCAATGTAAATTCAATTCAAATTGGACGATTTAAAAACTACTGGAAACGAAAACGTGTACGAGTACGCCATTTTTATCTTTTTATACTTCAATATATCTCAAGCTTAGCAAGAAACATGCAAATATCAGAATTTTGTAGGACAGTGTCAAGTACTTTGACTTTACTTTAAGACAGTTTAGTTAATTATATTCCTTGCTGTCTTTAAACTGTTACTAGTTTGTGGCTCTATAAAGCTCTGATTCTTTAGTTAAATGAATCGTGGTTCACTATGTCTTTATTTGCGTTACACGACAACACCTCTTTACATAACTCTCTGGTCTGGTTGGCATTATGAGCATTTTGTTTTGTTTTTTTTTCAGCTCAACTAGCTATGTATACCCCTGACGTTCGGAGTTTTCAAAAGTAAAATTTGCAGATTGATTAATTATTCAAGAGCTTTACGTCCAGTGAGAAATATTTTACCTAAAGCAGAACAAGAAGAGGTTAATCAATTCAAAAGTATATTTAAAATAATAAGGTAATAATGGTTGAAGAAATATGAGGGTTAACGAGTTTTGATAGCCACTGGAAAATGGGTAGGGGCAGGAAATTCAGCCTTCTATACGACGCCAGTGAGTCTTTTCTTAACGAGAAATAAAGAAGGGGTCTTTTAATTGGTTGGGATGTGACGTTTCTCTACAGTATTTCGCAGTTGGGCTTCCCGTTTTATGACTTGACAACCGATGATATACAGGTTATTTATCTATTAACCACCTGGGGCAGCACTCAGCAGCTAAGTAGCTTCAGCCCTTTATAAAGCAAAATCAGTTTCCCGACATCAAAAGATCAAGACGCACTTTCAGTTTTATTTGTAATTGAATGTTTCTTTGAAGGGGTCTATCCTCCTTTTCAGGCTTTTTGTGCGAGATAATTTTTCTGCCTTATCCTAGAAGATCATCTCTTTGCTGACATTTACAGCTTGCTTTCTACAAAATATCACAACTAAATAAATAAGTTCTAAAAATTCTTTATTCTTAATTGCGAATGTTTTTTGTTGAACAACCATAGCAATGTATGCATATTCAATAAAGTATGTATATAAATCAACGGTAGATGGCAGCACAATCAAAGTTGGAAAAAACCAAAAAACTCAAATCAAAATCGAAAGACCATGCGCAAAAACTAAAAATCATTTCATTATTAACAGTAAATCCAAAAAAAATTCATATCTTTGATTGTAATGAAACTTGCACTGCAGGTATATAAATTATAAATCTTTCATACACTAGATGGGTTTTAGTGGGTTCCTAAGTTAACATACTGAAAATGCGATTTTATAGAAAAAAAATATTGCTTATTGTAACGCAGAAGGTTACAGATGTCCCCCAAAACGAACACTGTTGATTGTTTCCATAGTTTCCATGGCAACAGCAGCATTTATGATATTTCTAAGACTAAACATTAATTTCTACACTTCAGATATCTATCATGTACAAATTTCATCCAACTGAAGCACTGAATTTTCCTGCCTTTTTCCATTTCCCTGGCAATGGCAGTCCTCTAAAAAATTTTGAGGCTTAAAATCATTTCTACACATGTCAGACAACCTTCCCGTAAAATTTCATCCAAATTGGAGCATTTGAAATTTTTCCGCCTTTTCACCCTTTCCATGGCAACGGTCACTATTTTGAAAATTTAAAGACCAAAAATCAGTTCTATTCATGCTAGGCAACCTTCCTGTAAAATTTCTTCCAATTCTTAGCACTTTCAATTTTACCACTTTTTTTCGTTTCCATGGCAACGGTTGCCATTTTGAAAATTATAAGACCAAAATCAATTCTATTCATGCTAGGCAACCTTCCTGTAAATTATCCAATTATGAACACTCTGACTTTTCCCGCTTTTTTCCGTTTCCATGGCAACGGCGGCCATTTTGAACGATTTCTGCACATCTACTCATATAGGCCAACATTCCTGTGAAGTTTCATGAAGTTCTGAGAAACGTGTCGGACAAGAATTGAGCGAATGAAAGAAGAAGAAAAAATTAAAATAAAAACGTGAGTAAAAACAATAAGTCTCCCCAAACGTCGTTTGGGAGACTTAATAATAATAAGAAACAGAGTAAACACAATATGTCTCACGAACCTCGTTTGGGGGACATAATAAAAAAAAGAAAATACAGAGACAAATGGGTAATCTTATTAAAAAATTTGTCCTTATGTTCAGCTGAGCTGAAGAGGATAAGTTGGTAAAATAAAGTTATCATCTTTTTCTCAGTTCTGTTGCACAGTTGTTTGCGAAATGAAGCCACTTTTTGTTGCCTGAAACCCGATTTGAAATTAAATTTAGCAATAGCATTCACATTATCCTTGCACTGCAACAAGTTGATGAACACAAAATATGAGTGCGGAAATAATGAAATCCTTAGGAAAATGAAAATTCTTTTCATTATTTTCAGTGTTTTACCTAGATTGGCTCTAGGGCCCGTCTAGAGAGCAAAGGGGCGAGTCCCATTGTGGTTTGGTATTGAATAATACTTTTATGCGGGGTAAGTCGGGCCATAATACAGAAAACATGACTGCTGACTGGAGAAATGCCAGGTGGCATTAACAATGACTTCTTCAATTTTTTTGCGAAAAAAAAAAATTACCGGGGGTTATACAAGTTGAAATTTCCTGTCTTGGTGCAGTTTTCTTTTTTTTTCGCACAGTGACAGATAAAAGGCTTTGCACTTTTCTTATATCCACTCCCATTTCATTTTTCTAACGAATTTTTTGAAGTTATCAACTTGTTCTGACTAAAATACTGCTCACTGACGTTAAAATAATCAACAAGCAAATAATTCAATGTTTTTCAACTCCGCTGTTGTTCGATTTTAATGTACAAGTTGTTTAACTTTGTAACACTTTAGGTACGTTAGATTCTGAAAGAAAGTAACAAAAAGTATGCACCATCTCGTTACATTTGCACGAAAATACATGTATTCGGAAGGGCTGCATCCTGCTAACCGCACAATTCAATTCAACAATACTGTGTGGCAATTGTGCACTACTTAGATATTTACATACAATACTGGAAGCAAGACCCTGCACTAGGTTAAGTTGAATAGACCTCAGAACACAGTCATTCCACACAGTTCCATTTTAATCTCAGCCGAATATGGACGAACTACTTGTCGTTCTGGTATTCCGAAGCAGTGAGCGTTTACTATATCAGGTAAACATGGTATAATATATTAGACCTTTCGTAGTATTATCACGTGGCCATTTTCCGACATTGATGTCGGGAAGTAATTGGAAATTCGCCTGATAATTTATCGTCTTTCGGGTTTACCACCTGGTTGACTTTTCATTTCATCTAGTGTGAATAATTTGTTGACGCGATTTATTAGTCCCCTACCGGATTCGCCAAAGGGGACTTGAGATTTGCACTTCGTCAGTCTGTCACACTCAGTTTTCCAGACTTTTTTCCCATACTATAAGACATATTTAGTTGATACTTGTTATGCAAGTCTACTACCCTAAGTTACAGATCAATTTTTAGTTTGGTTTTGGTCCATTTGTTTTTTGACAGAGTTATGGGCCTTGGAGATAGAAAATTTTGGTAAAATATAGGTATTCCGGAATTTTTCTATCCGTTCCAGATATTAAGTTTAAAAATATTTGCTATGTAAGTCTACCACAATAAGTTGCAAATCAAGTTTGAGTATTGTTCGGTCAATTGATTTTGACAGAGTTATGGACCTTGCACTAAAAAAATTTTGGTAAAATCTAGGTTTTCCGGACTTTTTTTCTAAACCATAGCAGATATAAAGTAATATTTGCTATGTCAGTCTACCACTATGAGTTACAGATCAAGTTTGAGTTTGGTACCAGTCCATTGATTAATGACGGAGTTATTGGCCTTTGACTTTGAACTTTTCTTTTACTATTTTTGTTGGTATAACAAAGAATTATTCCATCGGTAGAGGACTTCTGTATTTCCTCGCAATATGACCCACACTTGATTATTTCATACTCTTTTGTACAACTTTCTTTTAAATGTGTGTAAATTATTCGATGACGTGATTTATTTATTTATTCAATTCATACCTGCGTGTATTGAAGATTTTTGGGTTAATTACGTGTATTTCATCGGTTTGTATATATTATACATCGGTGATCTTTTTCATTGATTTTCAACCACTTATATGCCAATATTTGGTTGAAATATTTTGCCCTACACACTTTAAATTCATTGCATACGCAAAACAGATAGCAAAAACAAGTTTCCAATTTTTCCATGTGATTTTTTTTATGTGGGACAGCACGTAAAAAATTGATCAAAATATTAGTATTTTGTCAGTAAATAAACTCAATTTGCTAATATTTACTGATTGTTTTTGCAGGAGTATATATTTAATTGAATGTCACTAGCCCAATTTTCACTGGAGCATTACACAATATAAGCTTAAGTGATGCACTATTTTGAGCATTATTTGGTGAATTTTCATATTTATCCTGTTCGTAATTTACCAATTCTTTTTTACATATTATATTTTTGACATTTTTTCCAAATGTTTATCTGTTGATTCTGCTGTATTGCTATGGTAAACAAACATTCTTTTAAAATACTGGAACGATATAAAATCAACCAGAAACACAAAAAACAGGAACAAACAATATGTACAACTAAAAAGTTGATGGAATCTGAAATAATTTTTTTCTTAAAGTCCCATGCATACAAATGTAAATCTGCGGATGATCTCGTCCAGGCATTCGTATCTGTTGTGGGACACGTTGTAGGCATAAAGATGATAATATTAATCACCTTCAACTACAGAGATCCATATGATGCACCCATTCAATTAAGATCAAGGGGTTTAATCAATTCAGAAAGCAGAATGTGGCTATAAAGGTTCTATCCCAATGTTTTAAATTGTGTGTCCGGAATAGTCTTCTAATATTGATAGGCCTATTATATCTTGGATATCTCTCCAGAGTTCGTAGGTCCTAATGAAAATTTGTTAAAGTTATACTCTAATTTATTGATTTGTGACCCTGGATATACTTTTTTTGTTAATGGTTTATATCCAGGTGGAAAGAACAGTTTGGAGATATTCTCATTGTCTGTTTGTAATGTATCTTCCGTTTCGTGTGTTTCATATCGACTTTCTTCAATTATTTGCTGTTTCTCAATTTGATTGACGCGAGAAGGACCTGCCCTCTGTGGTTGATCTGTCGTCTGTGATTTCCTTCTTTTATTGATGGTGGTAGTGGTATCAACTCCAAGTGTTGGGCAGGAGGCTTAACCAATTTTCATCGTCACTACAAGAAAGAATCGTTACATTGTGTCCAAGAGCCAAAAGTTTGGTTTGGTATAAGTGAATAATGGTGGTCTTTCCGTCGAATTTACGGATGAGTAGCTCCAAGAAGGCTTCGCGTATATATTGCCACCCTATTTCACAGAGATGGTGCTCAAACATCTTGATGTTGGTGCCATAATGGCACGAAATTGTCTTTTGTCAGTTTCAACGCACCGTCAATACGGTTTGTACAACATGAAACTTGTCCCCCCCTGTCTTGGTATGTATGCAATTCCGTTTAAAGGTTGATTTACGAATCACGTTATAATGTTCATATCCAATGTCATTCTGACAAAGGTAAAAAAGATCTAAATCCTATCAATACGTGTTTTTGTATTAGAGGAATCAGTGTGTCAACATACATGAGAACTCTCTGTACAAACTGTAACGTAAATGATTTAGTTTGTTTCTTTTTATCTTTCTCCTCTAAAATATCTATACCATTTTTTATAGGCAACCCCAAAGAAAACCCTTTCAGTAGGTTGAATGTTCATCTTGATACATAATATATAGATATCATAAATGATGGTTTTCATCGCGCTCTTATATACTGATTATCAATCTGTCCCGTAACTATTAAAACACCATTGTAGATGCCGCGCTCTTAAATACTGATTGTCAATCTGTCTCTTACTTTTAAACATACTAGTATTCTACATGCTGTTCTCTTTTGTACTAATCGTTAATCAGTCCGATAACTATTATACCACTATTCTAGAAGCCGCGCTCTTTTATACTGATCGTCAATCTATCCCCTTACTATTAAAACACTTTTCTAGATGTTGCGCTCTTTTATACTGATAGTCAATCTATCTCGTAACTTATAAAATCTCTTTATCTATAGGCGGCACTTTTATGTAGAAGTCAAGCAATTGCAATATTAAACGGAATAAGCCCCAAATTGATTAATCAGAAATTAGTAGCAGAAACAATCTGAGTGGTATATTTACAGAAGTTGCAATAAAAAAATCTTTCATTTATCCCAAGTCTTCTTCAAACAAGCGAAAGGAAGGTAATTTACTAGTATTTAGTCCCGTTTGGGACAGAATGACGATATAGCCATTTTTGCAGGTATTAAAGTGTATTTCACTGAGGTTGTTAAGATGTTAAGGACAGTTAGGCATTTTTAACAGTGATGCAAATGAAACCACTTTCCCACTGTTCAAAAATCATACATACACGTATGCATTTGAATTACAATGGAACAACCCTAAAATTCTACTTTTTGACCTGACAGTAAGAAATAAATTGTGATAATTTGTGTGTCGGTAACCCAGACCAGTTGCAATTTCCAAAAATATTTTTTTTTATTCAAGTAATTAAGATTATCTTGCAATTGTGCAGTCGATGGGTAAAACAATGTGTTTAAATTTTGATTAGTTGAATTCTGACTGAATTAGTATGATTAAAATTTTGTGATTAGTTAAACACAGGTTTGAAACAGTTTAATTACAGGTAAAAATTTACAATAAATGATTTGAATTTGCATAGCGCAGATACCCCTTGCCTTGTAAATAATATAATTAAACAAGTGAACTTTAATTAAATTTAAAATAAATCTATAAACAACAAACTATGATGATGTCAGTTTTTAACATCAATACAATTAGCTAAGAGGAACTTCAGACTCTGCATGAGATTGGCAGTGTAAGAGCTCAGGCAATTATACGTGCCAGAAAAAGGGTCTCCATCAAACAAATTGAAAAGGTACTCACGCACCTCTGAAATCCAACGAACAGTCGGGAAAATCACCTTCGATGTGCCTGGAAAACCTGAGCCAGAAAAAAGATGACCCTGAGCAAATCAAGAAATTAATAAACAAATACAAGTCTAATTTACATATTAGAACAGGCAAAGATTACCATAAACCAAATCCAAAAAGAAACATTTAATTCCATAATAGATACCCAACGACAGGGAAATGCAGCAATGGCACAAATGTCAGCTTTGCCAAGTTACAGACTAAACAAATGGAAGAATGTATTGACCAACTAAAGCTGATTACGAACAAGAGGAGACAAGACTTAGAGCACAATTTAAAGAAGATTAAAGAAAACCTAGGAAGCCTATGAGATTGAAATCGAAGCATGTAAAACACCATACGGGGACTAGAAATAACAAAATACTTCTAGTATTTCTAATGGGACTAGAAAAGGGCAATTAAATTCTCAGAGAAGATAAAAGGTGCAATCTAGAAAAATTGGATTAAGAGTCCTATTCACGTGACAAACTTGAGTAAGGTAATGGGGATCTTAACACTCAAGTCAACAACCTTATGGACAAGGTACAGGAACTGGCTATAGATGTGGACCAAGCCAGAAAATAGAAAACTCCTGCCCTCAGAGATATGGAGGACTATGACCAACAAATCAAAACTGTGAAACTACAGCTTCAACATATGGGAACGACCGAGGCCATACAATGCATCGCTCCAAAAAGTGTATATATGTTACAGTGAATTTGTAAAATCAGTGATTTTGTAATATCCCTGAAATAATTAGTGATTTTGTAAAACCACTGACCATTTTAGTGATTTTATAAAATCTGTGAAATTGTCAGGGATTTTGTAAAATCCCTGAAATTCTTGTAAGGGATTTTACAAAATCACTGATTTAAATAAATGACAATTTTTGGGGGGAAACTGCTTGTGTATTTAAATTAATTTACAAACAGAAGTAATTATTATAGGTATACACAATTAAAATATATTACCAGATCTTGCACAAAACTATATGAACAAATATTGTGAAACCATTTCTTAACTGATTTCATTGAAATTTGCACAATTAAACTCTGCATGATGTGCAGTGTAATTGTTTATTTAGGCAACGTTCTTACTCAAGTTTTAAAAAAATAAATAATTTAAAACAATTCCAAATTCAACTTTTTTGTAGATTAGGACCAAAATAACAAAATATTTGATCATTTATGTAACCTCAGTAACCTCGGTATTAAGTTATTTGTTACCACTGGGTCAATGCCACTGCCGGTGGACTGTTAGTCCCCGAGGGTATTCAACAGCCCAGTAGTCAGTACTTCCGTGCTGACCCGAAAACCGATTATTTTTGGAAACTTACAATATCTAAATTTTTGTAAATTCTGTTGAAAACTATGGAGTATCTCCCTCATGCATAGCTCTGTCCTTCGCTAATTTTGGCTTTACATTTAGATCATATTGGTTATTTGTTCTCTATCAATTTTTAAATATCTTTTAGTATATGGTCTTCCAAAACGGTTAGATTTTATCTGCACTGAAGAGACATAAGTTGTCGAAATGCGCATATGCAGAAAGTAAATTACAGTAACCTCGGTATTTAGTTATGTAACAAATGCTATATTCCATTCTGTAGAAAAATGAAAAGTCTGTTGTTCAGCTGTTTTATTGGTCAGAAACCTGGATAGTTAAAAGCTGATTTAGGCATAACTAAATATAGTCCAAAAATAAGTTCAGGAAGACCCAACTAAACCAGATATTTTCATGGATTAATCGATTTCAATTGAGTCACATTATATTCTAGCCTTAGCATTTTTTCTGATTTAAAATTACAATGTGTCAGTGGTTATTTATACTGTATCTGGATGCAGGAAACAGTCATATCAAGTTTCACTGAATTTCCACTTTAAAAACTGTTTTGATTTTAGCTTTTCAGGATATAATATTTCACAAAATTTAGAGCTAAATGCATTTTCATTGCATTTGCCCATTCTTGTTATTTCCCTAAGCAGATCGGGATTCTATTACTTATCTTAGAAAACTGATTTATCTTTTTCTGGTGAATTTTGTTTTATTTTGTATAATTTTTTTAAAAATCCTGTAAATTTAAAGAAAATGACCATAATTTGGCACATATCAAAATTAAAATTTTTTGGAAGGGGTTGAAAATAATTGGGACAATCTAGGAATTTTTTTTATCATGGACTAAACGGTGGTGTACAAATTTTCTTACAAGATAATAGTAGTTGCATTTTGTCTTCTATATCTGTTGATAGCTAAATATTTATTTTTATTCTTTAAGTTTTCCTCGTCTTTATGCTTGAAGAAGTTTTCAAGAAAAAAAGAAACGAAAAAAAGCTCCTCGTTTTGGAACATTGATTCCAGAGCCATATTTCATCGAACTTAAAATTATCAGAAATTCTGAATAATTAGAAACTTTTAAGTTCGGTTATATTAATTACAAATATCAAAATTTCAATGTTTTTATCTAAAGCAAGGATATTTGATAGATCTAACTTTATCTGCTAAACATTTTAAACACTCTGTAATACGATATCTGAAAATTATTTTACAAACTCCCTAAACATGACCAGGCAATCGGTAAAATAATAATTAGTTAATTGGTTTTAATTAGGGATTTTACAAACCCACTGAGCAATTTAGTGATTTAACAAATTCCCTGAATTTTTTAGTGATTTTACAAATTCCCTGATTTTACAAATTCACTGTAACAAATATAACCGAACTTAACAGTTTTTAATTATTCAGAATTTCTGATAATTTTAAGTTCGATGAAATATGGCTCTGGAATCAATGTTCCAAATCGAGGAGTTTTTTTCGTTTCTGTTTTTCTTGAAAACTTCTTCAAGCATAAAGGAGAGGAAAACTTCAAGAATAAAAATAAATATTTAGCTATCAACAGATATAGGAGACAAAATGCAACTACTATTATCATGTAAGAAAATTTGTACTTTGGTCATCTCAACCTGTACACCACCGTTTAGTCCATGATAAAAAAAAATTCATAGATTATCCCAATTATTTTCAACCCCTTCACAAAAATTTTAATTTTGATATGTGCAAAATTATGGTCATTATCTTAAATATTTCCAGGATTTTTCATAAATGATACAAAATAAAACAAAATTCACCAGAAAAAGATAAATCAGTTTTCTAAGATAAGTAATAGAATCCCGATCTGGTTTAGGGAAATAACAAGAATGGGCAAATGCAATGAAAATGCATTTAGCTCTAAATTTTGTGAAATATTATATCCTGAAAAGCTAAAATCAGAACAGTTTTTAAAGTTGAAATTCAGTGAAACTTGATATGACTGTTTCCTGCATCCAGATACAGTATAAATAACCACTGACACATTGTCACTTTAAATCAGAAAAAATGCTAAGGCTAGAATATAATGTGACTCAGTTGAAATCGATGAATCCATGAAAATATCTGGTTGATTTGGGTCTTCCTGAACTTACTTTTGGACTACATTTAGTTATGTCTAAATCAGATTTTAACTATCCAGGTTTATGACCAATAAAACAGCTGAACAACAGACTTTTTATTTCTCTACAGAATGGAATATTGCATTTGTTACATAAATTATCAAATATTTTGTTATTTTGGTCCTAATCTACAAAAAAGTTAAATTTGGAATTGCTTTAAACTATTTTCTTTTAACCTTGAGTAAGAATGTTGCCTAAATAAACAATTAAACTTCACATCATTCAGAGTTTAATTGTGAAAATTTCAATGAAATCAGTTAAGAAATGGTTTCACAATATTTTTTATATAGTTTTGTGCAAGATCTGGTAATATATTTTAATTTTGTATACCTATAATAATTACTTCTGTTTGTAAATTCATTTAAATACACAAGCAAATTCCCCCAAAAATTGTCATTTTGTAAAATCAGTGATTTTGTAAAATCCCTAACAAGAATTTCAGGGATTTTACAAAATCCCTGACAATTTCACGGATTTTATAAAATCACTAAAATGGTCAGTGGTTTTACAAAATCACTAATTATTTCAGGGATTTAACAAAATCACTGATTTTATAAATTCACTGTATTATATTAATTACAAATATCAAATTTTAATGTTTTTATCTAAAGCAAGGATATTTGATAGATCTCACTTAATCTGCTAAAGATTTTAAACATTCTGTTATAAAATATCTGAAAATTATTTTACAAATTCCCTAAACATGACCAGGGAATCAGTAGAATAATGATTGATTTTTTTCAGTGATTTTGTTAAATCCCTGGTTTTAATTAGGGATTTTACAAACCCACTGAGCAATTTAGTGATTTTACAAATTCCCTGAATTTTCGGAGATTTTACAAATTCCCTGATTTACAAATTCACTGTAACATATACATAGTATAATATGTCAGGTATGTTGATACAATTACATTCTAGGGTAAAACTTAAATTAAAATTATCTTGATATCAAGAACAATGTTATCGTTATCAAGTTTATGAGAACGTACGGTTTAAAATACTCATTCTCTTATGATGTGGCAGCAATATCTATTTCTAACACGATAAGATAATTTTTCGCATCACTTAGTGATAACTTTTATGCTATTATTTCATTGGCCTTTCATACGATTAGATAACTTTTCAGCCGTATTTTCATTGGTTGTTCTAGAGGTCACACATCAGGTCAATTCAACGTCATGACAATTCGTGCTCATTGCAATATGTCGTCTGCATTGTTTTTTTATTTCATTGGAAAGATTGATTGATTGATTGAATATTGTTTAACGTCTACTCAGCAATATTTCAGCTATATCAAGACGAGAACAAGTTTATTAATAAATAATCACTTTGGGGTATGGAAAGGGCCATTGGACGGGAAATTCTGACTGCCACTGGAAAAGTAGGGTGAAATCGTCAAGGGCGGGGAATTTAGCCTTGTAGCCGATCATCTACGGACCACCCCAAAAAGAGCTTGCTACAAGTGTTTTTTAACGTGCAGGAAGCGAGGCATTTCTTCCAACACGTGGACCTGAGTTAACATCCCATCCGAAAGATGTGTATTTATTAATCCCGTACAACCACGAAATGGGTCCTATTTCTATATCACGGGACCCTCGGGGTCAGCCTCCGTTTTGGAGGGGTCACACCCCGCAAGCCGGAGATACTAGGTCCTATTTCTATATCCCGGGGTTCCCTCGGGGTCCTCTGTTAGGAAGACTCATACTCCAAGCTCAGAGGATGCTGCGGGCCTATTCATAAGCTGGGACTGCGCACGGCGGTCATTGGAAAGAAGAAGAAATGAAAAAATTGAGCTTCGTGTGTACACACCTATTAATTCATTCTCCCAAAACAGTTGAATATATTTTGGCCACTTGAAAAACATTATTTTATTGCTAAAAATAAGTTTCCTTCCTGTGTTATGTGTTGATGTTATGATGTAATGTGTATTGGGATCATTGATGCGTGGAAATTGACATCAGAATCAGTTAACAAAGAGACAGAGAAATTTACACCTACATTTAATTACAAATAATTCGTAACATTTTCACTCAATTGACAAGCAGAAATTAATTTTGTTACTGTAATGTTGTTAAAAACTGTAATTACAATTCAACCGAACTTTAACCCAGGTTTGTCATCAGCGAGGAATCATGTACTTGTCATTACTTGATTTGATTGTTGTGTACATGTGCGTATAATGCAACTTAGTTCCTACATTTACAACACTTATCGTTGTTTATAATTTCTCCTTTATATACGGGGAAAATTTATTGTTAGACTTTACATTCATTATTAGGATAAGTTTAAAGTACAAAATCAATCATCAATGTATTTACAAACTCAAAAAACTAAATTCTCCCAACTTAACATAATTGGGAGAACACGACAGAATGGTTTACAGATGAATTTTATCATAAGAGAAATAGGTTTCACAACTCGTGAGGCTTGTATATCGCTTGTTATCAAATTTCGTTATTTAATTAGAAATAATAATTAACTCGCTGAAGCTCCTTAATTATTATTGTGTCATTGATTAGCTCGATTTGATAACAAGTGATATACAAACCTCACTCATAATAAAACCTATAATTAACCATTTAGTTTGGAAACATATTAAATGTATTTTTCTTATGATGTGGCAGCAATATCTATTTCTTACACGATAAAATAATGTTTTCTTTACTTAGTGATAACTTTATGCTATCATTTCATTGGCCTTTAATACGATTAGATAACTTTTTTTCAGCCGTATTTTCATTGGTTGCTCTAGAGGTCACAGATCAGGTCAAATCAACGTCATTGCAATTCTTTTTTAAATTACGTGCTCATTGCATTATGTCGTCTGCATTATTTTTTATTTTATTGGCAAGAAGAAATGAAAAAATGAGCTTCGTGTGTACACACCTATTAATTCATTCTCCCAATACAGTTGAATATTTTTTGGCCACTTGAAATATATTATTTTATTGCTAAAAATAAGTTTACTTTCCTTCCTGTGTTCTGTGTTGATGTTATGATGTAATGTGTATTGGGAACATTGACGCATGGAAATTGACATCAGAATCAGTTACCACAGAGACAGAGAAATTTACACCTACATTTGATTACAAATCATTCGTAACATTTTCACTCAACTGACAAGCAGAAATTAATTTTATAACTGTATAGATGTTTAAAACTGCAAATACAATTCAACCGAGCTTTCATCCAGGTTTGTCACCAGCGAGGAATGATGTAGCTGTCATTGCTATTGATTGTAGTGTACATGTGCGTATATTGCAACATAGATCCTACATCTACAGCACTTATCGTTGTTTATCGTTTCTACTTTATATATGGAGAAAATTTATTGTTAGACTTTATATTCATTATAAAGATAAGTTTAAAGTACCTAATCAATCTTCAATGTATTCACAAACACCACTAAATTCTCCAAACTCAACGTAATTGGCAGAACACGACAGAATGGTTTATCATAAGAGAAATAGGTTTCACAAGTCGTGATGCTTGTATATCGCTTGTTATCAAATCTCGCTATTTATAACAAATAATAATTAACTCGCTGAAGCTCGTTCATTATTATTGTGTAATTAAATAGCTCGATTTGATAACAAGCGATATACAAGCCTCACTCATAATGAAACCTATCAGTATAACTTTGCAACAAACGGAAGTCAAAACAAATAATGGTCTTCCTTAGCTACATGTAGTAACCCTTTATAAGTACGAGTATGTGGGCCTATAACAGTCTATTATCGATCGTGAATTTTTGTACATTGCTTTTTGCCGATCGTCCCGGTTATCATTCCTCGACCATTATCAGATCCTCGATTTCGCTTTGTTTAAAAAACCAGAAAGATATGCAAAACTCCATGTGTGAATAACTTTTTAAACGTTAGAGCATTGCCGGTTACAAACTCATTAACTGTCTTTTGAATTGTAACCAACCCATTAACGGACAAATAATTTGTAATTTTTGAACACTTTTCAAAATGAGCAATGGTTTACAGTTTACCTATTCTTAATTAGATCTTGTGTCTAGTACAGAATAAAACCTTTTATCCAAACAAATATCTTTTTCTGATTGATATTTGGAAAATGTGTTATTAAAATTGTACTGGGGTACATCATCGGCATTTAGTTTTCTGACAATATTTAGTAACGTATGTTGAAAACAGTTACAATGTACGCTAGTGTAATGGTAATAGCACTGGTAGACAAACAACTTTGTGAGATAACGATTATTTGTAAACTTAAAATCGAATTTATCATAAAATTTCAAGACAAAAATTTAAATTTACTCTCAACTGACCCGTTGCCTACCCAAATTAACGGACCCGTGATAGTTGTAACCTCATATAAAACAAAATTAACGGACAATTCACCCGATTAGCCGAATGACTTGTGTGCTGTTGTATAAGAGCATGGCATGTTGAACCAAATTTTTTTATAATTAATGATTTTAATGGAAATAAGGGGAAAATCAATTTCATATTCGAGTTGTAAAAAACGGGAAGCAGAAAAAAGGGAAATAAATCTTCAAAATGAAATTTCTCATTTGGAAGAAAAAGTTGATGAGAATTCACTGAATGATCTTGAAATAAAGAAACAAGAACTTGAAAATTACGAACACAAAAACTTAAAGGTAAGCTAGTAAGGTCCAATCGATACAAGAAGGGGAAAAACCAACTAATTATTTCTGTGGATTGGAATCACGTAACTTTACAAGTAAAATAATTCCAAAATTAGAGAGAGAAAATGGGGATATAATATCAGATCAAAAAGAAATTTTAATAGAGGTCAAAATTTTTTATGAAAAGCTATATAAAAAGAGAGATACAAAATGTACTCTAGAGGATCTTAAAAAGACTTGAATAATGTATATGTCCCAATATTATCATCTGATGAAAAAGAAAACTTAGAAGGTATTATTTCTATTAAGGAAGCTGGAGAAGCATTAAAAAGGATGAAAAACAATAAAACACCTGGATCTGATGGCTTTACAGCAGAGTTTTTAAATTTTTTTGGAAGGATCTTCAAAATTTGGTTGTTAATTCTCTAAATTATAGTGCACAATTTGGTGAATTATCCATAACACAAAAACAAGGGATACTTACTTGTCTACCTAAAGGTAATAAACCCAGACACTTTTTAAAAAACTGGCGTTCTATATCTTTACTTAATACTGTATATAAAATAGGTTCAGCTGCAATTGCAAATAGGTTCAAAACTGTTCTTGATAAACTTAAAAATCATGATCAAACAGGATTTATAAGTGGGAGATATATTGGGGAGAACATAAGACTTATCTATGATATTTTACAATATAAAGAAGAACATGATATACCAGGACTTCTGTTATTAATTGATTTCGAAAAAGCATTCGATTCCATATCTTGGGATTTTCTGATAACTGTTTTAAGTTTTTTCCATTTTGGAGAATCTATTATTTATTGGGTTAAAATTTTCTATAAAAACATCAAATCTGCTGTTGTCCAGGGAGGTAATCTGTCAGATTTTTTAGTATTGAACGTGATTGTAGACAAGGGGATCCGCTTTCTCCTTATCTTTTCATCCTATGTGCTGAAAGTTTAGCATTAAAAATTAGGGGGAACAAAGATATAAGTGGTATTAAAGTAACACAGATTGAGCACAAACTCTCACAATTTACTGATGACACTTCTTTGATATTGGATGGTACTGAAAAATCTTTACAAGCATCATTATCAGAATTAGATTGGTTTGCTAAGATATCTGGGTTGAAAATTAATTTCACAAAAACACAAGTAATTTGGTTTGGTAGTAAAAAGCATAGTTCAGATGTCTTATGTCCAGATAGGAACCTTGCATGGGGAGAAACTAATTTTAAACTGTTGGGTGTAAATTTCAATTTTGATCTTGATAAAATAGTCAAGATAAATTACAATGAAAGAATAATGCAGATAAAGAATGTTATAAAACAATGGTCAAAAAGGAATTTAACAGTTATTTGTAAAATAACTGTAGTTAAAACACTGGTATTGCCAATTTTAAACCATCTAATTGTTTCTTTACCAAATCCTTCAGATGTTGTTGTTAAGAGAATTAATGAGATTACTTATAACTATATATGGAACTCTCCTATACATCGAGTGAAGAAGGATATTTTAGTGAAAGACTATTCAGAGGGTGGGCTGAAAATGTTGGACTTAAATATGTTTATTCCAGCTCTTAAATCAACATGGATCAGGAGGATTTTAAAGGGAAATAATAAATTGGAAAATATTTTTGCTTCAAATATTGATCGGAACAAACTGTTCAGTTGTGGTACTGATTATATTAAAAAGGTTTATACAACAACAAAAAACTTTTTTTGAAAGATGTATTACGGTCATGGGAAATGATTATTCAAAAAAGAGAAAAATATGAATTATGAAGCATTTTTGTCGGATCCAATATGGCTAAATACTCATATAAAAATTGGTCATGCATCAGTGTTTTATAATGAATGGTTTAGAAAAGGTATTAAATATGTAAATGATCTTATTGATCAGAATGGAAGATATCTGTCATTAGATAAATTAAAACAAAAATATGATATCAATATTTATTTTCTTACATATAACAGTGTTATTTCAGCTGTAAAGAAAGCAGAAAGATTATATACTAAAGAAAACTATAATTTATTTTGTCCTTTTATACCATCCACTATACAGATATTTTTAAAACACAAAAAAGGTTCGAAAGATATGTATAATGTATTGTTAATGTTATTCCCACTGGACAACTGAAGTGGGCAGAAAAGTTAGGGGAACAAAACCTTAACTGGGAAAATATTTTTATACTTCCCTTTGCTGTCACAAAAAATAGTAAATAACAATGGTTACAATTCAGAATTAACCACAATATTCTTGTAACTAATCAGTTTTTAGTGATAATCAAAGTTACTGATGATCCATTGTGTACTTTTTGTAAATCAGAAATGAAACTATAGAACATCTCCTTTGGAATTGTGACTTAGTACAAGACTTTTTATTGGATATTGATCATTGGTTTCTTTCGGCTGGAATTAACCTTTCTTTAAATAAATTGAATTTTGTGTTTGGAGATTTATCAAAATTATCAAGAAATAATCCTTACAACATTTGTTTTCTTTACATTAAGCAATATATATATAATTCTAGATGCTTTAAGAAGAACCTCTCCCTTCAGGCAATTAAAAACATATTTAAAAATATGTATAATATTGAGAAAACGATTGCCGTAAAAGACAAAAAATAAAGGAGTTTGACAATGTATGGAATGTGTTTAAGACTTTGTTACTTGGGGAAAAGTAATAATTTTACAATACATATATAGTTCATGATATTATTATTATTTTTGTTTTAAATATGCTTGGTAATATTGTTAAATGCATTAGTGTGCAACAGGATAAATCTTTCTTTCAATTTTCTTTTTGTCCAATAGCAATATTTTCTATTTTCCTTTATGAATTGTATCTTTTATCAATTTATCTTTCCTTCTTTCTCTGACTTTATTTTTTAATATCCATCATTCAATCTGCATCAGCAATATTTAAAATAACAAAAATCTCCAACTTATGTATTTTGTACCTTTTGAAGTTATACATGCTATTTAAATGTCTAATTTGTACATTTATGTGTTATATGTTGTAATGGTTGGAAACTTCTTAAAAATAATTAAAAAAAAATTATAAGTCAATATATCTATAATAAAATTGAGAGAATGTTTTTGTTATCAATTCATGATATCTACTCTTGATGCAGAAGTTTTTCAGTTAGACAAAGATTTCGGTCGTTGGAGTCAGAAACATCACTATATACTCGTGTATATCGAACAATTTGGGAAATGTAGACCCCGTAAGAAGGGGCTAACGGAATATCGCCGTCGAGATGTGGGAAATTAACAATAGGGAAAGAGAAATCATCCCTTTTGTCATAAACATGTTTGCAAAGCTCTAGTGTTTGCGTTTATCTTTGTTTTAAATTAATTTGAGGAGATATTTTTGTCAAAACATGCAGTAACTTTGTTATCATGAATTGATGCAACACTTGCTTAAAAAAATTTTTCTACATGTTTTGCTTTTTTCTTTTATTATTGCTTAAGTTCTATTAATTACTCTGATGAACAAGAAAGAGACATGGATATGCACATTTAATAAAAGATGTTGGTGTCTTTTATTACAATTGGTTCAGTTTTTTTTTATTTTCTTATTTTCTCTAAAGAGCTAGAGAAGCGTTCTGCCGGTAAACTACTCGATTTTCACATTCGACATTTTTTGTAGCCGAAATTAACTTCGGTGATTGATCCACTACATACTCTATAATGGGAGTTAAGCTGATGTGTGTTTAAAACAACTTTTCTCCCGCAATGGTCTCATGTAACGATGTTAAGGTGATGATGAAAGACGCGATATGCTTTTAAACTGCTCCACATTCACATTAATTTTCCAAGCCATATGAAAATCCGAAGCTCGAGTCTTTTAACACTTCATCAATCATTATTTTGTCAAATTAGTTGAAAACTTCAAAATTCACAACTTCATTGCCAAAGTTTAAGTACAAAGTCATTACAAAGGTAAGACAACGAAACTTTGAATTTAAATGTTACAACAAACTTAATTATGTACTCGTAGTTCCCACGAAAGCTAAATAGATACAAAATGTACCAATTTGAAGATGTATCAGTTTATAAAAAACAAGCGTTTTGTCTAAATATTTTAGTTAACGTTTTCTTTTGACATCGAAAACGTAATAAGTAAGTGTCAAAATGATGGTGATGCAAAAAAGGAAGACAAAACGGGTAAGACGAAATATCCGTTTTTTTTACAATAAAAGCTATTTGACGACGATAACAAATACTGATGCTCATTCCGTGTATGGCACTCGGTTGATGTCTTTGGTACTGGATTTAGCCTCCTTTTTCAATATTTATTGTAATGAGTACTTCTTTTTTACTACTTTTGGATTATGGCTTTCCATATTATTCGATTCTAATGCTGCTGATGAGAGGTTACTCCTTGAAACACAGCATAACGAAATTTACTTAAGAATTGAATGCATTATTTTGAAGTTTCATTGGGTATGAAAGTATTGACCGAAGCACATTTTTAATGAAGCGCGTTAGCGCTCTATGTTGAAAATGTGCGCCCAGTCAACACTTTCATAATCCCTATGAAACTTCAAAATAATGTATTCAATTCTTATAATTACATTTTTCAACCAAATCATAAAAAGCAAAATTATTAAAAAGATTGTACATCATGTACAATGGGATTCTTTTTTTACAAATTCATCCGCCACGTGGTCATATGATCAAATGTGTTTCATGGGAATTGCAACTTCATATTGATGTGCCACGTGACCGATGTTCACTCATCAAATTGACGGATTTCAAATGAATATTCATAAAATGTAATTATTGTTTATTATGCAACTTTGGTATTATTATATATTTTGAACCACTGGGATGATACCACTGCTGATGGACCAGAGGTCCACGAAGGTATTCACCAGTCAAATAGTCAGACTTGTCTGACATGAAAGTTTTACCTACGTTTTATTGAAATTTGCTGCTTTTATCAAAGTTCTAACCCTGTAAAAATATTGAGGCTTCATTCCGTGTATGGCACTCGGTGGATGTCCTTTGTACTTGATCTGGCCTCCTATTTCGATATTGTTGATAATGAGTGCTTTTTTTACTACTTTTCATTACGACTTTCCATATTATTTTATTCTAATGCTACTGATGAGAGGCTACTCCTTGAAACACGTGTACAGCATTTACTGCTTATTATGCAACTTCTACTAGGAACCTTACAATATCTAAATTTTTGTAAATTCTGTTAAAAACTAAGGAGTATCTCCCTCATGCAAAGCTCTGTCTTTGTTGATTTTGGCTTCACATTTAGATCATATTGGTTATTTGCTCTCTATCAGTTTTTAAACATCTTTGATTTTATGGTCTTCCAAACGTTTAGATTTTATCTGCACTGAAGAGACATAAGTTGTCGAAATGCGCATATGCAGAATTTAAATTCACAGTAACTTCGGTTGATTGATTGATTAGTTAGAGTTTAACGTCCAATGAGCAATATTTCAGCTATATCAGGACGAGAACAAGTTAATCAATTCAAAAAATTGAAAGTATCAGAAGAAAGAAATAAAGGTGGAAGGGACAACCTGGGCAACGACTTTTGACTGCCACTGGAAAATTGGAGAAATGGGTAGGGGCAGGAAATTTAGCCTTCCATACGACACCCAGTGCGTCTGCTCTCTTTAGAGAAATATAGAAGGGGTTTTTTATACTGCATGGAGCTTGGCGTTTCTCCACACAGTTTGGCTACAATGGTTCGCGGTCAGGCTTTCCGTATTATGACCTGACTACCCCGCATAGACAGGGAATTCCCCTATCCACCACCTGGGGACGCGCCCGGCAGCTCTGTAGCCGAAGCCCCTGAAAACCGATTCAGGTGCCGGGCAGTAACTTCGGTATTTAGTCATTTGGTATTATTGTATTTTGCTGAGTATACTGATAAGTCAAGTGATTCTTTTATTGTCTTTTACTACTAAAGGACTTTCATTTCTCCATATATTGCATATTTGATTACAGGGTATATAAAATGCAGGTACCAGAATTCCGCAGATCTTTATTTTTGGAAGAATAGCTAATCTTAGATAAATAAACAATGAAAAAATATAAAAATAAGTTGAATGTAGGACATATGATTTACAGTCAAACGTATTATATTGAAATTACGTAGGAAATAATCTCGAGGTTCATAGGCCGTTAAAAAATTCGAAACAGGAGACCTTTGACATCCCATCATGAATATTATGTCAAAAAAGCAAAAAACGTCAAATTCTCCATCATCTTTTCCAAAGTTAACATACACAGCCGTTACAAAAACACGATACATTTTAAGACAAGTAAGGTTTGAATGCCAAAAAATGGTGCAACAAACCCTGTCTCTTTACCTTTTAAACTCGTGGTTCCCAAGGAAGTTAAATATGTGCCAAGTTTCAAGATGTATCAGTTTACAAAACCACCTTGATATATCAATAAATCAATGAAAGTTAAACACTAAGGTTTATGATAAAAGGGATGATTTCTCATTCCCTATAGTCAATTTCCCCCATCTCGACGGCGATGTTCCGTTAGCCCCTTCTTACGGGGTCTACATTTCACAACTTGTTCGATATGCACGAGTATGTAGTAATGTTTCTGACTTCAACGACCGAAATCTTTGTCTCACTGAAAAACTTCTGCATCAAGGGTTTAGATATCATAAATTGATAAAAACATTCTCTAAATTTTATTATAGATACATTGACTTATTAAGAAAATTTGGTTCTACATGCAAGGCTCTTATACATCAGGGCATTTCACATCCAAACTTCTATGGAAATATCATTTACAAAGCGCATAAATTCAAAAATTGTCCTTCCAAACTTATTAATCCGTTGAACAAACTTATTCATAAAGGATATAAATACAGCAGTGTTGTTAAATCTTTACTTCTGGTTTTTGTTGGCAAAAATATTGATCATCTCCTAAATGCTTTACACCATAACTAAATTTAAGCAATTTTTCATATTGGCAGTTTTTGGCATTGCACAATATCATGTTCTTCTTTCATAATTGATGATGTTGTTATACCAAATTTATTTAGAAGTATTTCAATTGAAATTCCATATGTAAGAAGGCTTGATATCATAGTCAACGGAAATTATGTCCTTAGCTAGCTGTCAGTAACTGCGAGCATTTGTCCGGACAGTACCTGTGTGTATTGTCTTCATGTTTTATGTACTTCATTGTAAGGGTACTCGTCTTGATAAGTTGGACTTTTTTCTAGTTTGATTTTTACTGTGAGTCTTTTTGTGTATTTATTTTTAGCCATTCACCACACATATGGGGAGGGTTTGGATCCAAGAAAACGAGTTTAACCCCACCGCAATTTTTGCGCCTGTTCCAAGTCAGGAATATGTTGGTCATTGGCTTGTCCTTGTCTTCTTATAAAATTTTAGTTTCTTTATATTTGGGTTATTGGATGTGGTTTGTTTCCATTGATTTACTTTTTTTACCTTTTCGGGGCCATTTAGGGCTTACTATATGGTGTGAGGTTCCTCACTATGTTGAAGACCATACGGTGACCCCAGATGTTTTGGTTTTTTTTTTTTCGTTTTAACCTGGATATGGGATGTTGTCTCCTTGACATTTACCCCATTTCCCTTCTTTTTCATATTTTACTCTTAAATTCTCGATTTACGTTTTGTGTCAATGAGATTTTAAAAAGGGAAATAATAACGGATAAGACCAAATATCCGGGTTTTTTAGCAATAAAAGCTGTTGACGAATTTGACGAATTAACGTTGCCGGGTAGTCACGTGATGTTTTTTTCTCATTTGAACCTGAACATAAGATTCTACACATAAGAAGATGATTTTCTCCATATGTTGCATGCTTCAGCCTTAAATAATACAAACCAGGTAGCTTTATGGCAAACATTAAATACAACGTCTTTTGAAGATCCAAAGGATATAAACAAACTTTGCGAGGTCACTACCAGTAACCACTACTACTGACTTTATACGAAGAATAAACTGATACAATGGACTGCGACCAAGTTTAGCGCTGGGACGTTCCTTGAGAAAGTTTCACCAAATTGTTTGTAAGCAAAAATGTAACGTTTACTTTCATTGGCTTGTCGATAACAAAAAGGCGGGGCTTGCACTGAAGTGAGAAACCATAATTAGAACGTGCACGTGATTTCTTGTGTATCTTGTTGTAGATAGAATATTAAATTGTCCAAGTTTGTACCGAAGTTTTATAAAAGTTTTATTCTTCTTAAATAGTTTGACTTACATTACGATCAAAATAAAATATTTTTCCGATAAATGTAACGGCTTTCTGACGTATTCTATATAAGTACATAAGTGTGTGAAACATGACGAAAAGTAATCTCTGTTACATAGACAAAGTATTCATATTTTAAATTATTCTTTTAGAAAACGACAAAACTGATAAATCTCTAGAGGTTGAAGAGGCAAATTTTACATATCCTAAAATATTCCTCCAGAATACGAATAAATTATACATTTTTTTACATCATACAACATCGATGGTATTCCATTTATTTTTAGAGAGACCACCAAGGACGATGGAAAGTTTGTTCCATTTAACTCGGTGATTTTGACGAGATTGAGGGGCTCGTAGTTTGAACTTTGTTTGATCGTGGCAGAAATCTTGGATTTCACTAGTTATTTTAGGTAAAAAAAAAAAAACATGTTTAAAGAGTTTTGTGGTTGGCCATTAAATTACTATTTATTCAGAAAGGGGGACGGGGTTGGTCCACTGACATTTGAAAGGTTTGTTCTATAAAACGGGGATAAACTCCTATAATTTTCTCTGCTTGTGTCAATTTTGATACTTATATTAAACAGTCGTTTCTTT
>MJUU01056799.1:185928-214401 GCA_002080025.1 Modiolus philippinarum | reverse complement strand
TTGTAAAGCACATTATTACAACTGCCTCATCAAAGAACTAGGCATTGATTACAAAACACCAGGTAGTGCTACATACAAAAGAGTTTCATTTGACAAAGATGACATCCTTTCCGATCACAGATCTATCATGTCCTCCTTAAATATCAATACTAAAAATAACAATCAAGACTTGCCATACCTATAATGGGTACCAAAATTACACAAAAATCCATCTAGGGAGAGACAAATCACAGGATCTTCATCTTGCTTAACTAATGAATCGTCAATTAAACTAACGATGACTTTGTCTGCAGTCAAAGACAGTCATCAATCATACTATGAAACTATTTATGCCCGAAGCGACATAAATCACATGTGGATACTTACAAATTCGAAGGATTTATTGGAAATCATTTTCTTAAATACAGTCTCTCTGATTTTTCCACACTGTATACCACACTTCCTTATGATAAACTAAAATCACGAATCAAAAATCTCATTCAAAAGGCCTTTGGTGATTAAAAAAAAATGTTGTATTAGGTTATAAATCGACAATTTTTTTCAAACACCAATTTAAAAGGAAAAATATGCCACGATGAAAAACAGGTGTGCAGTATGCTAAATTTTCTTATTGATAATATATTTATGTTATATACATCAGCAGCAAGTTTGCATTGCCATGGGCACTAATTGTACACCTCTACTCGCAGACACGTTTTTATATTCTTATACCCACCAGAACTAGAGATAAAGGAAACAACAGAATCCACCACATCTACATGTTTTTGGACTTCCATCTCGAATTGGACGAAAATGGTCATCTTAGTACTAAGATTTACGACAAAAGGGACGATTTTAATTTAAAAATCATCAATTTCCCTAACATGGACAGTAATATTCCAGCTTCTCCTGCTTACGGAGTGTATGTTTCACAACATATTCGTTAAACAAGAGCTAGCACAAATCATACAGACTTCCTAGTTAGACATATTTATCTCCATGACCGCCTTATTTATCAAAGCTTCAAAAAATGCCGTCTCATGCGATCAATAAAGTTTTTAATAGATATCAGTCCCTTTTGGGAAATTTTGAAGTTTCGGTCCGAACTCTGATTCATAACCGGCTTTGACTCAACCCTGGATTGACTCATTGATAGTGTGACAGTTGCCGCTAGCGAAGCAGGACATGCTTACCCTTCCGGAGCACCCGGTATTTCATGGGAGTTCACATTATGAGTGTCTTAGTTCTTTATGTCGTCTTTTTATTTCTGTGCATTGTAGCTGTCTCACGTCCTTGTTTTGTCTTTGTTTTTCTCTGTTCCCGTTTTTGCCATGTCTTTGGACTTCGATTTTTGTGGTCTTGGCTTCCCTTGTTCCTTCGGTATTCTACTGCCGTTGTTACAAGATTCTCTACTTAATACCGGGATTATCATTTTTTTTAACTGTCTACGACCTTTCAATGGCAATTGCTGTTGAGTTGCTACCAAACACTACCGCAATGGAATGGGATGTTTGGCTAGCCATAAAACCGGTTTAACCCACAGTTTTTTCTTTGAAATGCCTGTACCAAGTCAGGATCATTGCGGTCGACAAGTTTGTCGGTGATTTCCACCTGATTTGTCTTTTTGTCTCGTGGACTTCAGCTTTTGACCACCCTGTTAGGTAATTTTGTTATTACCCCCCCCCCCCCCCATTTGAAATAAATTTCGGCATTCATTGATAAAGTGTCTCTTTTGGTGTGTTTTTATTGTAAAGTCTTAAAGTCTTTGAAAGCCGGTGTAATGCAGCCGACTATAAATAGACTGTCAGAACAAGTAAAATTGGCTGTGCTTAATTACAACATTTGATTAATTACGAAATTCCGTTTTTTTTCCTTGAATATGACACACACAGTAAATGAACTGAGTTCGTGTATGGAAGGGCACACATTTCAGTAGTATTTGTTTTAATTAAAAATGAAAGAAGTTACCATTATTCTCTTTTGATCACTTTATCAAAATTATCTAAGGAATAATGATGTTGATTTTTGTTAATTTCTCCATAACGACCCTTTCATTATACTTTATTTTTAATGCTTTAATAATTAACATTTTACGTGACTTTCAACTTGAATTCGAAAAAGCATAAGTTATACATCCAGATCTCTTTAACAAAGTTTAAATGAAAATTAGTCATTATGTAAATACATTCTTCATATAAACTGAAATGTATAGTGATAACTAGTTCTTCATTTTGTAGTCCTGTTAGTCCCCGTGGGTATTCACCAGCCCAGTAGTCAGTACTTCGGTGCTGACCCGAAGGCCGATTCTATTTGGAACCTTACAATATCTCAATTTTTGTAAATTTTATTGAAAACTAAGGAGCATCTCCCTCATGCAAAGCTCTGTCCTTGGCTGATTTTGGCTTTACATTTAAATCATATTGGTTATTTTGTTCTTTATCACTTTTTTAACATCTTTGAGTTTATGGACTTCCAAACGTTTAGATTTTATATGCACTGAAGAGACATAAGTTGTCGAAATGCGCATATGCAGAATTTAAATTTACAGTAACTTCGGTATACAAGTTTACATTTGTAAAGTTGCATTATCCTATGGGGAATAAAAATAAAAAAAACGCATGCACCCTCTTAAAAAACTTTTTATTAAACACTAACACTACTTGTGTAGATCACACAGTTTTTTGTCATCGTTATTTGTTTTAATTCAACCTGCACCGAAGGGGAATGTAAAAATTTCGAAACAACCGTATACAAAAAAAGTGTCTTCTTACGACCATCGCTTTATCAGAGTTTTTTTTCTTTTGTCTAGTTTTAAGTTTACAGTCAACTTTGAAACGATATTGAAGTAATTAGATGTTAAAAAAACCAAGACTTTTTTTTATCAAAGAATTTTCTAAACTCTTTCCTGGTAACTTGTTTCTGGTATCATCATTTCGTATTCATCAAGGCTTCAAAAAATTCCGTCTCATACAGTCATTTAAAAGGTTTTTTTAAACATATATTAGTTCTTTCTTTACTTAATACTGGGGTGATAATTCGTTTAACTGTCTACAACTTTTCAATGGCAATTGCTGTTTAGTTGCTCCCGGACACTACTGCAATGGAGGGGGAGGTTTGGCTAGCCATAAAACCGGTTTAAACCACCATTTCTTTTGAAATGCCTGTACCAAGCCAGGGCCCTTGCGGTCGACAATTTTGCCGGTGGTTTACATCTGATTTGCCTTTTTGTCACATGGACTTCGGCTCTTGACCACTCTATTCGGTAAGTTTGTTATTATCCCCATTTATCTAGGAGCAACAGCCTTATACATTTTATTTTGAAATAAATAAATCGGGAAATAATTTAATTCATTTTCAAACTTAACGCTGCTGATGAGAGGTTACTCCTTGAAACACGTGTATAGCAATACGAAATTTACCGTTTTTATACAACTTGGGTATTTATTGTATTATTTCAACATAATTTTTAATGAAGAAATAAAGGTATATGGAGTAAATNAACATTCGTCCAAAATCTGTCCATAAGTTTATAATTTGTACATACGAAAGTAACGTACAATAAAATCTGTCATCAGTTTGTTTTGTACCAATGAAAGTAGTGTACAAAAAAACATTTCATCAGTTTTTGTTTTGTACACAGAAAAGTAACGTACGAAAATAACTTTCATCAGTTTTTGTTTTGTACACATGCAAAAAATGTACAAAAAAATCTCTCGTCAGTTCGTATTTTGTCAGGCCGCTATCGGCCATCGTAGCATTTAGACACTGTTCAAATTAAACCTGTAAGGAAATGACAGCTTTGACTTTTCATTTGCAATGATTAATAAAAACGTTTTTGACGGAATTAAGCACTTGTAAATTTATCTTTGCCCCTCTACTTGACAAAATTTCATGAAGAGAATGATTACCTAAAGTACATGAATTTTATTGTAATTTCTAAACCTGAATTTATAATTTTTTTTCCACGAAACAACGGCAGTAGAAGGAACAAAGAATAAGATTACAAAGTTCAGAGACAAGGCAAAAGCAAGAACACCAGAAGACGGAAGACCAAACACCCTACACAACCCCAAAACGCAAAAACTACAAATAAAACAATAAAAACGAAAGCACTAACAGTGTGGACTTTCAAATAGAGTGACATCAGGTAAGCTTGTCCTGTCCTGTATACAGCACCCGTCACACAGTCAGTGAAACATTTATTGAATTATTTTTTTTAAGTATAAGAATACAAATACCGAAGTTGCATGAAAACGGTTAACCGTTATGCTGTACAAGTGTTTCAAGGAGTAACCTCTCATCAGCAGCATTAAAATCAAATAATATCGAAATCCATAATCCAAAAGTAGTCAAAAAAGAAGTACTCATTTCCAGAAATATCAAAATAGGAACATCTACCGAGTGCCCTACACGGAATGAAGCCTCATTATTTTTAAGTGGTTAGAATTTTGATCAAAACTGGCATACTATAAAGATATTCGAGTTTCATCATCTATTTAGCAAATACATGAAATTTACTTTTCCTGTTTTGTCATAGAAAGTTTTGTTAAAAATTGGCTTCCGAAAAATGCAAAATATATCGGCAAGGAAGTGTACACAATTGGTGCACATTGGAATACCGATTATCTGCTAAATATCAACCCACAAAATTCTACAAATATATTGTCATAAAAAATTTCCGCATGTAAGTGAAGTATATTTTTTGTAATCAGTGTGGTTCTCAGCAAAGTATAAGCTTTGTCGTGATATTTGTATAAAAAATTGAATGATAATCAAATGTTCTTTACGTTTGAGTAGAGAATGTAAAAGAAAATAATCTTATAAAACATTTCCTAAAAGTCTCGATTCTTGAGAAATTGGCCCGTTCCTTCAACTTGATTTTTCATTTCAAAAATTTGTTTTTAGAAACAAGAGTGTGTTTTTGTTGCAATGAATAAATTGAGTTTTGCTTTTGAATGGTTTATTTTTGGTGACATGGTGTCATCACTCCTGAGAAACTTTTCGAAATGATCAATAATTGATATTAATTCATTTTTTATTTTTATTTTTTTTATCTTAACTTGCTCCTTGATCTTTTACCTTAGAACTGATAAGAAAAAAGTAAAACGACCTTTAAGAAATACCAATAGAAGCTGAAGATTTAAGCTCTGTACATGAGGAGATATGGATATATTTTGTAAAACGCTAAAATCAGGTGAACAAATAGGTCTGTGAGATGGGGGTATACTCATAAGTTTTATGATCAAAGAATCTTGAAGAAATTCCAAAACCAGATGAAGTCTTGACATCTCTAGAAGGGAGATACTGATGGGGTCCATTATATAAAAAATAACAAAATACCGAAATTACTGTGAATTTTGTTTCTGCATCTGGACATTTCGACAACTTATGTCTCTTCAGTGTAGATAAAATTAAAACAAAGGAATTTTAAGAAAGACCTGGGCTTTAATTATCGCGTTGGAATACGTTTCATAAATGAAGGAACTTTGAAAAACGCAAAAATCAGCTGAAGACCTGAGCTCAAAACATATATTGACAAGTTAAAGCTTAAAAACGCTTACATCAGAAATGAAGACTTTGCATAAGGAGATACTGGTGAATTTATAAAAAAGGAAATTTTAGAAACATAAAAAAAATCAGTTGAGCCTCGAGCTTTGTAAGAGGGGAATGCTACTAAGTTATATAATATTTTATTTTATGTTAAATAGACATTGACACATACGATATCTAGATGTGAAAGGATTGATTGAGACAAATTATAAGCGAAAGTCTTTTTAGTGATGAAAAGGCTTATCGATAAATAATATTTACACATTACACAAATTCAAACAAAACTTCAGAATTCTCGGAGTAAAATGTTGTCCTTATATGATTTGATAATAAATTTTTTGTCCAAATGGGAAGCATCAGCCCAGATACCAGCATGAAACATATAACTATATTCAAATGTAGAAATGTTGTGAAACCTAGAGGTATCTTCATTTCTTGCTTAGTCCAGTCTCTATAACTGGCTCTGTGCCTAGACTTTGGTTCATTTTGGCCATTATTCCTGCTCTACAACGTTTTGAATATTAGTTTGGTTTCCAAGCGTGATAAGGTATGTCAGTTACCTGTCCATAATCGGTGATTCCCTCTGGGTACTTCGGCCTCCTTCGCTGCTAATACTGATCACCACGATATATATATATAGCTGAAATACTTCTTAAAGTGGCGTTAGACACCATGCAAACAAATTTTGGTCAGGGGAATAACTAATAAGACATTGTTTGTCGAATTGCACCTGTAGTGGACTAAATTTGGTATTACTTAGATTCATGGCGTCAATTAGGTATTTTATTCCCGCTATGAATATCTTCATCAATGCCTCAGTAATATTATGGTCTCCTTAATACATTTGACAGTTCCTTTTAAACTATCACTTAGTTTGGAAAATTATATGTATG
The DNA here is from genome assembly GCA_002080025.1 of Modiolus philippinarum. Lineage (NCBI taxonomy): Eukaryota > Metazoa > Mollusca > Bivalvia > Mytilida > Modiolidae > Modiolus > Modiolus philippinarum. The sequence continues at coordinate 207,979 of MJUU01056799.1, read as the reverse complement.
TACACTCTCTGAAACAGGTTGGCTGAGAGTTTTCTGTATTGTTTGATTTAATATTACATAAACTTATTTTCCAAACAAAGCTAAATTGAGAAGATAATGGGCATGTTATATTTTACAGTTTTAAGATGGTTATTGGTTTATCCCTTGTTTTGGAATGACTTAGCAATATAAAATGACGAATTATTTCTACCATTTTATCCATTTAACTACTTGAGTTTATTAGAAAGAAGTTCTAAAAATTTGGCGTCCACTGTCTAACCTGTAAATAAATTCAACAGGGCATTAAAAAACTATGTATATTCTCAATACGAAAAAGTCTGCTACATAATTCTTGAGTTAACCCAGGTCTTTGAGTTAGGTAGTTCTTGTTGTGAGTTGTGGTGGCTGTTGTCTTGGTAGAAGGGTGATGCGAATTTAAAAACCAGAAAATATCTTTGTCCTCCATCTGAAACTGTTTCTTTACATTATTTTTCTTTGTATAACAACAATCAAAGCGTTGTTACATTTGCTTAATCTTACCACGTATTTATAGGAATTTTGTCCCATGTACATTTACTCCATGTCCCTTCATTTGTTTATTCTCAGATTTTTGATAGTATTTTCAAACATCTTTTCATTGCTGTTGAGCTGTAGCCTTATGGATGCAATGCGAGAAACTCCGCTTTTGTTGTACTATTTTAGCAATGGCAGTATATTGATTGAACATTTAAGAGATGAACTTGAAAAGTGCCAGCATTTGCGGATTGTTGTGCAATAAAATATTTCATTTACTGGTTTTTAATTCTTTGACTTCATGAAACAATACTTTTCATAGTAAAACTGTTTCAATATTTGTTATCAAACCAACTGTTTTCTCGTTTATACATAGTTCTGGTAATTCTGATAAAATTTGAAAACTTGTTTTACTATCTGGTCCTTGTTAAAGACTGGTGTGTCAGGAACTATTTGCTTCACCACTTACCAGTTTCACTATCCAATGTGACTGACCAGGCGAACATCTGTGTGTTTGCCAAATAGTCAAAATCTCATTATAATGTACAAGAAAAGTACATTTCGTGTATGCTACTTTCCTGCAAACCATATCGACACCCATTAGATGACTGGTATATCTCATATTATGCTTCCGAATCCTTTCTAGAAAAATCAATACCTTCTACAAAGAGATAGAATACTGGATAATGCTATTTGCGATAGTATGTTTAGGCTAGAATCATGGCGAAAATAGCTGAGTCAATGATAAAGTGGAGTATTAATGAATTAATGGATCTACAATCAACAGAAGTATCTCAAAGCAGACAGTGCCATTAGCAAGATAGTTTAATGTTGTTGATGAACGAGGGCCAACATTCACAATGTTATGACAAAGTCCAATATTCCTAATGACGATAGAAAGTAAATAATAAATTTTGATATGTGCAAATGCGATCTATTTCTCCGGTGTGCATTAGGTAATATTGCATTTTGTCAATTACTCTGAACCCATCTCAATTATCATTCCTATTAAGATGATCAGAAATGAATCGATTTTTTATTTTCTCCCTCTTTAAATGATGTTGCAGCCACTTTTAGCTATAATAGCAAAATCGTGTTAAATGCTAAATGCATGTTGTTTGTATATGCTTAGTGGAAAACCATGTAAAATAGTTGGATGTAAAAATCGTGTTTGTTGGATTCGGTCCCTCTAGGAAACGGGGCTTAATGGATGTGTCCTTTCAGGATATTGACAAAATTGTTTATGATTCAATGTTAAAAGATTCAGCTTCAATTGAATTTTTCACTTTCAACAAAATGATGATAGATAAAGGGTGGATTTTTAAGGTGTCCGCCATTGTTAGTTAAACGAGTTTTGCTAAAGAGTTTGGCTTCTTTTACTAAAACAAAAATATAGCAAATAAAATTAACGAAGTCAGAGCCAAAATGTTTCAAATATTCGGTCAAATTTTGAAAATACTTTTGAGAAAATGTAGATATATAATGTGTTGTTCAATGGCTATGCTTTTCTTTTTCATTATATTCGAGTTTACTCGTGGAATTACTTGATGTTGTATGTGTTATATTCAATTTTTATTCTACCAAAATTCAAACAGGAATTAACGTGGAAAAGACAATTTTAAAATAACATTGTTAACATTCCTGGAATTTATGATATTCCTAAATGTCTTCTTGGGAATCTACCAACAAGAACATACATGTATTCCACAAGAATTTCAGAATGCATAGGAGGTAAAGGTAATATTGATCAGTGTCTTGGGATTTTTGGAATTATCATATGTTCTACATTACAGCAGACTGAAACAAAGCTTTTATTCCTCAATAACACATTTTCCTGCTTCCTGTGCTTATGGTTTTGTCTATCGAGATATCTAATGTGAAAATTGTTTGCTTTGTCCTGATATTTGGATTATATTCTGAAAAAAAAATCCGTGGGAACTGAATTGTTTCTGAAAAATATCCAAAAAAAAGTTTTTAATGGCAAAATATTGTTGCAAAAGTTTATAAATGTCCTAATTTCAAAAAAAAAAAAAAAGACATAGCAACAAAACGATGATTTAGATATTGCTTATGATATTTTGACTTAAACAGATATTTAAAGATTTAAAAAAAAAGCAGTTTAACAACACTTTTTTCTTCTTTTAGACATCATTATAATCAAAAGATGGTTTCATGTGTTGTTTAAAACAACGAAGCTATGCATGGGAAAATTTGTAAATGACAGGATGGGCGTGATAATATCATGATAAATGGTCAAATTTACGTGTTATTGTTGACATGAAAACGGAAATGAACTTTGTAATACACTGGTATATATTTATTCTTATATGAAAAAAATCAAAGAAACCAATATCATAATTGTTTTTTGAAAATTGTATATTTAGGTAAGTATCTAAAAATTCAACTAAACAGAAAAAATGCAGTCTTTTCTACAACTCTTAATCCTTGATAAAATAATGTGTAGAAAACTAAAATATCGAATGATGTTATAATGGTGGAGAAAAATATTTGATTTTCAATCCAAAAGGTAGTTGATTTTATGTAAATAGGCATTCCTTGCATTTGTTTTCTTCATTTGTTATTTATAATTATTCAATTAATTTCATAAATTGGAGTTAATAAAAATATCACACAAATTTATAAAGAGAAATAAAAAAATATTTGACGCATTTCAAGTATTAATTTATGTCATTTTATCTATTATCATCTATTTGTTTTGTATCTAGAAATCCTTGAATTAACATTGTACAAAAAATTATATTCCGGACAACCACGAATCTTGAAATGTTTCTGAAATTGTTTATGCTATCTCCGGTCTTAGAGTACGAAAGGCGAGATAATGAAAATAAGAGGAATATACTGTACAGATAATCTAAATGGAAAAAAAAAATCATTGCATGGTTAATCGTTTTTTTAAGGATGTATCATTTAATTACCCGGAGGTGAATTTGAAAGTCTCTTTTATTCTGTTTTATATACTATGTAGTATCTTTCTATACTTTTGCCAAGATTATTTTTAAATGAGTAAAATCTTTATATCGAAGACATATCTGGGAAAGCGTCTTCTAAATCATATCACTGCATATATTCGTGCTCATCGCAAATAAAAATTGTTACACATAGACAATTATTACAAATGTGTGTAAGTCAAAATAAAACAAAGGAAATATTAATGAAATATTATAACAAACATATTCAGAAAAATATATTCACATAAAAATATATTCTTGCCTGATATTACCTTTAAGTAAAGAGAAAATGTGACAAACAAGAACGTCTGTTATCTCGGACATTATAACCCAAGACTGAACATGTGTTTGACTGTTTTCATTAATAACTACGACTATTTTCAAAACGACAATATCCTATTATTTTTACATCAAGTAGATGTTTGGTGTTTCTCGTAAGCAGAAAATAAATTATTCAAAATGCCTTTTCCTATACAGAAATAAATTGATATTATATATCTCACATAAAAGGAATATATCATTTTATAGCGTAAGTGTCTGCATTAAAAATTAAAAAAACATTAAACATTAATATTTGCAACACTTTGACATTCTGTACTTCCTATACGAGTATTTCCTGGCAAAACATTTGAAATTGAATGACATTTTCAGATATCTTTGGTATTTATCAAAGAAAACAGCAAAGCAAAATAAGTATATCTTCACCGTAAGTGCATTTTCAGTGTACATTATGACATAAAATCCAATGTTTACATAATGTTTTTTTAACTTACAAACATGTTTGATACCTATATAACAAAAAAACTGAAGTTACTGTAAATTTATGCATATGGTTCTTTCGACAACAAATGCCTTTTCAGTGCAAATCAAATCAAAGCATTTGAAAGACCATTTCCCAAAAATCTCTAAAATTTGATATAGAAGGTATATATCAAAAGCCAAAATAAGCTAAGGCCAGAGCAATGCACGATGGAGATATTCATTAAATTTAAGCAAAAATTTCTAAAATTTTGATATTGCAAGTTTCCCAATAAAATTCCTTAACATTACAGTGAATATCTTCTCAATTTGAGGCGATTGAAAAATTATACCAGTGACGGACAACATTGTTGATTAATGTCTTGAAATTATTTCGATATTTATCGTTTCATAATCATTAATATTTGTGTATAAATTCCTGACTGTACATTTTTGCCATTATTTACCATCCTGACGAAATGCTACTGATACAGTACAATAAATTGTTAACTGAAATTTAAGGAAAATTTGTTTTTACATAGATTTTTTTTAATGGTAAACTAGCCACTGATTGACAAAACTATCTATAGCAATATATAGGCGTACTAGCTTTTGACAATCTAAACTTCTTGAGCATAATCAAAACCAAAACATTTTGGGCAAAAATAAATCAGATCAAGGTTCAAGATGAAATATTACAAAACACAAATTGAAAAGAAGTATGCAAAGAGGTTTTCAAACGTGTAACAATTTTGGAAACCGTAAATTGATCAATTATGGGGAACCAAACAAGTCCATATATTTGAAATCTTATGATTTAAATGTATAAATCATGTTTGTTTATACGGTATTATTTAATGGTGTAAAGTATATCTGAAACACAGAGTGAAAGACTCTACTATCAACACAAATTCAAGTAAACAGAACTTGCAATCAGAATTAATCTCTAAAAAAAAACGATATTCACTCTTTAATTGTTGTCTTCTTTACAACAATATATCATCGCATATATGCTTTGTAGCACGATGATACTGTATTGCCACACATTAATATTATTTGGGGGATATTTTCCGTCGCCAATTTGACCATTACCGCTTCGAAAACACCCATTTCATGAAAGAAAAGTGTAATCACTGTGTTACTTTAAAAACAATTCAAAATGTATCGCAACCTTCAACTGCATTTTTCAAAGGCTTTAAATATTTTTATGATAAAAAAAAAAAAAAAAAAAAAAAAAAAAAAAAAAAAACAAAAACAAAAAAAAAGACGAATGGATAATTTCAAGTTCCGTTGTACTTTGTTTTTTCACCTTTATTATCTTCACTAGCTAAATAATTTGTATTGACGCCTGGTAAGGTATTTTTTGTTTTTTTCCCTATTTTGCCAGTTTTCTTTTATTAACAGTGAGAGAAATTTTACAAAGCTACAATTGAAACGGATTGTGTTAATTTAGATGGTCAAATTATTTTGGTGATAAGAACAATATGCAAAAGGACATAAAAATAATGCAAAATAATTATAAGATAGAGGCGAAGAATGCATGATGGCAATTCTACCTGGCAATATAAAAACATCCTTGTGTTAATTTTTTTAGGTTTCACAATTGACACTACCGAAATGGAAGTCCATAAAACTGGTTTAACCCACCATTTCTTTTGAAATGCCAGTACCAAGTTAAGATCATTGTGGTTTCCTGCTTTGTCTTTTTACCTCATGGACTTCGGCTCTTGACAATTCTGTTCTGTAATTTTATTAATACCCCATTCAATATATCACCAACAATATAGATAACTCGGAACAAAGAATACCCAAGTGTACTACTAGTCCCAATGAAAAGAAAAAAATCATTTTTGTCATTGTGTCGTGAGAAAAATCGATAAATCACCGCTATCTATATAACATTATATTATACACCCTTTTTTTCTTCGGTATTCTACTGCCGTTGTTATATTTTTTTTATGTTTCCTATTATGTGAATTTGAAATAAAATGCATCTACAGATATGAAATTTACAAAAAGGAAAAAATGTATATCCAGTATCTATTCAAGCCTTGCTTTTACTTTTGATTTATTTTGCTGTTGATATTATTCACTAAAACACTGTTCAGCTCCTTTGTTTTAGTCCAGTGCTTTTTGTCCAGTGCTTTAGTTTTGTGGCGTTCTTGTTCACTTTTGTTTATTTGTTTTGTCTTTGTCATACTGTCTCAATTCTTGTTGCTGTGAGTTGCCGTGATGTTGGATTTATGATTTTAGAATTTCCCCTTTCCTTTTCTTGCTTCGGTATTCGTTTGCTGATGCATTGAAAAAATTGTAAGAATCTCAAACAACGGCAGTAGAATACCGAAGGAACAAAGGGTGAAATTCACAAAAATCGAAGTCCAAAGACATTGCAAAAACGAGAACACAGAAAACAATGACGTTAGACACAAAAACAATAACTTTAGACAGATACAAAGCACAGAAACAGAAATTATAACATTCAGAACAAAGGCACTCACAGTGTGAACTCCAGTGAAACTGAGAGTGACATCAGGTGCTCCGGAAGGGTAAGCATGTCCTGCTCTGTTACCAGCACCCGTCACACTGTGAGTGATTCAATCCGGGAAAATGTCAAAGTCGGTAGTCAAATCCGGGAAGACATGAATCTAGCTGAAAATGTCCTCTTTCATTTGGGATACTGACACGTCATATCTTTCAAAAGACTTTGTTTCGTTGATATTAGTCATTTTTATTTCATTTGAATGACACAATCATAAAAACAAACGAACTAAAAGTACTAAAACTTTGTTATGTTTGGCTATTTCAACATTTTGGGGGGTAAGTACACAATTCAGGCAATAAACGAAATGTTATGAATAAAAGTATTGATGGGAAAGAGAAATGTTAGGAATAAAAGTATTGATGGGAAAGAGACATGTTAGGAATAAAAGTATTGATGGAAAAGATGTAATCTCTCACAAATAACTAAATACCGAAATTTCTGCCTATGCGCATTTCGACAACTTATGTTTCTTCAGTGCAGATAAAAAAATTCATACGTGTTTGTGATTTCTCCATCCGAGGGAAAATACTTTTCTGTAATAATTATTATTTTAATATTTATACCCATAGTTTACCTTTTGAAGAAAATGCTACTAATCCTGAAAATCTACATTAAAAATAACATTAAATGAGTATTAATTTTAAGACCAACAAAGCAATGATGGCTTAATAATTACCTTAAAGTTTTAAGAGGTAATTTTGACTGAACATTACGATTACTATGTCTCATTTCTGAAAATTGACCTTTTAGTTGATATTTTCGGTCAATTAAAAATATTTTTACAGGACTTATACTCAGGGTTCGTAATTAGCAGTATGAAGGTAGACTTATGAGTGGAGCAGATCGTGCAACTGTCGATATCCCTGTTTCCTGTTGTCCCTTTTATTTCATTTAAGAGGGTTTACACAGCTAGTGCATTATTTATATGACGTTTTTGTTTGTACTATTGACCCTTTGTCTTGTGATGCTAGTTAACCTATGATTTTTTCAAATATTTTCATTCCATGTGCTGCTTGCTGCTTCGGTATCGTTTGCTGATTTACTTTACACCAAGAAAATCAATTTAGGCATATCTTTTTCTCACTTTTGAGACACAGCAGTTCCTATTTTTAGCGGTATGAGATTTCCTTGTCTTACACTAGTGTAAGACAAAAAAATCACGTGCAGTTTACCGGCAAATATTGTCTTTGCACATTTAGGGTCTGTAGTCTACATCTGTCCTCATTAGTGATCATAAATGGATTTAATTTATGTGTTATAGAATTGTTATACAATTTAAAGTAAAATTTTACAGGAAAATACAAGGAAAATCGTCTTTTAAAATATGGCGCGCTCGGGTATACATTCCTGATTTTATGACGTTACAAAAAGGGAAATAACTCCATGTGTAAACAGACGAAAAAGGGGCGACATTTTTGTGTGGATTATAGTATATTTTGGGTGAATACAGTGAGAAATAAAATCAAACACCAGTGGAAGTGCGAGACAAGAGAATCTCAGACACCCTCGGGTAAGATTTCAATCATCTCGGACTCAGCAAGCTTCGTCCGAGACTGGAAATCTTACCCTTGGGTGTCTGAGATTCTCCTGTCTCGCACTTCCCCTGGTGTTAGATTCTTAATGTCCTGAAATTCAAGTAGGCCACAAAACAAAGCTATATACGGAATAGAAAATGCAAGTGGCTAGAGTCCTTCATGAAAGGTTTTTAGTGGCCTGAACCATGTACGAAATGTTTTAGTGCTTTGAGCCGTGCACGAAAGTTTTTCAGCTTAGAAATAGTAAATTAGTTGGATATAGGTAATTTGAACAAGTCCTTAAAGATCGTTATTACGAAAATGCACATTAATTTAATGATGTTTAAAATGGACTAATGATAATTTATAAATGCTTCAAAACATATGTATGAAATACAGAATAGAAATCGATCTTACTTTTGAGCCAAAGTTCACATTGACAGTTAATTGGGTATTTGTTTGAGCAAGCATTTTACCTTTTAGAAGTATATATTAATATTTATTTGTCGACAGAATTTTAGGTATAAATCATAAAAATTTTAGTACAATTACAATAAGTGTGAAACTTTTATTTTATGTAATTGTATTCCCATATGAACTGTTGCATAAATATATAAATAATTGAACAGAGATTGCAACATTAAACAGCAAATGGAATTTCACATTCTAAAATAAACAGCAAATACCCTTTTATTTGTTCGCTGATTTATCACTTTTCTATTCTTCACTAAATTTACAATAATTATCAATTGATGTTAAAGAGGTCAATGTTTAAAAGCTGTTAACAAGCTGACTGAGAACAAAAGAAAAGTATCGCACACCAAAATCAGCTACTGAAAGAGCTGCATGCTTAAATTTTAATTGTAAATTTAAAAAAAAACTGGATTTCAGGCAAACCAGTATAAATGACAAAATGCCGAAGTTGCTGTAATTTTTTTTCTGTATATGGCCATTTCGAAAAATTAAGTCTGGTGTGGTGATAGTACTGGTACTTACAGTCAGCCAGAAGAAGTAAATTTAAATCTTGTAAACAGTACTTTCTGTTCTTACTGTTTCATTCTTGGTTTTACAATATCTATGCATCTCAGCATGGTTACGTAATGCTAGATATAGAATCGAGTTGTCTCGTCTTTACCATCGCACTTAATTTTTTCCTAGTTCAGGCATAGAGTTTTGACCGTTTTCTGTCCTGTTTGTTCCTACCGTTCTTGCCAATGTTTCGAAGTGATGTGGTCGTTATATTTTGTCATTAGAAGGAATATTGACTTTTCTCTGTTTACTGTCCATTCTGTCATTTTGTTTTTTTTTTCTTCCTTAATACCATCAAATCTCGCCATTTTGTCTGTCCAATTTAGGTTTGCATTGAACATTTTCTTCTCTCTTTGTAATGTGGTTCTTGATCTTGCTGTTGACCAATTTAGTTTTTACATCTGATATCTATGTGCATCTTTGGGTCTGGTTTTAGCAAGTATTTTGTGTCACCATGTATATCGTTTACTTACGAGAGTTTTGGTGCACTTACGCAATTGTTGAGGATATTTTATTAATAGTTCTGGCTAGTTCTGATGACGCATTGTTGTGCATGCACTTTGTTTTTCTACACTGTTATACAGAAATAACACGTACCATGGATTTTAATTGGTTTTGTTTACGGGTTAGGAAATGACATGAACCAATCGGCTACCAAACAAATCTTTTAAAACCATAAATGCCTCACTGACTGTATGACAGAAAAGCTTACCCTTCCGGAGCGCCTGATGCCACTAATTTTGAGACTTCTCACTGAAAGTGCATCAATTTATTGTTGTATTTATAGTGTTTGTGTTTTGTGATTGTGTAGCGTCTTTGGTCTTCCGTCTTCTGGTGTTCTTGCTTTTGCCTTATCTCTGGACTTTGATTTATGTAATCTTGTTCTTTGTTCCTTCGGTATTCTACTGCCATTGTTCAGTGCTTGATTAATTTCCTACTTTATTTCAATTTCTATTTTAAAACACAAAAGTTTTTATTTGTAAATATAGTTATAGCTAAACTTTTAATAAAATACAGTCACAATAATAAGAGAGCAAACATAAAGAACCTTCAGAACACAACTAAGCAAATGGTGATGGGAAACAACGGCAGTAGAATACCGAAGGAACAAAGGGTTGAAATTCACAAAAATCGAAGTCCAAAGACAGGGCAAAAACGAGAACACAGAAAACAATGACGTTAGACACAAAAACAATGACGCCAGACAGACACAAAGCACAGAACCAGAAACCACAACATTCAGAACAAAGGCACTCACAGTGTGAACTCCAGTGAAACTGAGAGTGACATCAGGTGCTCCGGAAGGGTAAGCATGTCCTGCTCTGTTAACAGCACCCGTCACACTGTGGGTGATTCAATCCGGGAAAATGTCAAAGTCGGTAGTCAAATCCGGGAAGACGTGAATCTAGCTGAAAATGTGCTTGCCTTGAACAAAACATTTTTTCTATTATGAACAAATATTTTGTTATTTGTAGCATATATCACATCACATTAATTCTGGCCTAGGTTATACTTAGATCGATATATTTACTTTCTCTCTGGAGCAGAAAATGAATGTAGTTGATTAACAAAGTAGATATGTAAATGATTTCGTGACAACTATATCGAACACAAGATGAAAACATCACGTGACACACTAAACAATCCGAGGATTCAGATTTTTGATATTGTATTCAGTTGAGTTGAGAATGGGGAAGCTTCATTGTACGGTTTGTATAACGACTGAAATCTATAGGCTTTCTGAACTTCATTTTCATAACTGGCAATAATATAGACATGTTAACCAATGAAGTATATATAATATGGTGACTTCAAGATGGAGAACAACAGTAAAAGCATTGTTCCATTTGATGAATCTTACCATGTATTTGTAGGAATTTCGTCTATTATACATTTACTCCATATCTCTTTATTTGTTCATTATTTCCCTTTGCTGCTTATTTAGAAAAAGAGCTTCAAAAGCCAATTAACAAATTGATTTAATTGGTTGAGGTACCTTCATGTAATTATTCTGTAGCCTATTTCTTCAGACTAAGATATCTAAGCTGCATTGTTAATGGTTAAAATAGTTCTCTGTTAGCAATAAACAACTGGATGTAATGTCCTTTTCGTGGCAATAATATTTAACATTTTGGTCAGCAGATAGGTGGCAAAACCGTCTTTTCACATTGAATCATCAAAAAATGTTCTGTGAAATTTCTGTTTTTTTCCTAACTTTTCAAATCTTTGGACAAACGAATTCGATCAAAATTTTCTAATAGATGAAACAGCGGCAGTAGAATACCGAAGGAACAAAGGAGTGGAATTTACAAAAATCGAAGTTCAAAGACATGGCCAAAACGAGGACACAGAAATCAATGACGTCAGACAGATATAAAGCACAGAAATAGAAATCACAACATTCAAAACAAAGGCACCCACAGTGCGAACTCCAGTAAAACTGAGAGTGATATCAGGTGTTCCGGAATGGTAATGAAATTACATTTAAGACTTAACTAAGTTAATTATGTTTGAATTAATTGAATAAACTTGAAAAGCATTATCATATAAGTTCAAAGAAGTATTCCCCTTTTTAGCTCAAAGTAAAAATGTTCATTTAAAACACAATGGTATGTAAATTAAAGGCTTCCAGTGCTTTAAGCCGAGTAAGTTTAAACCTGGGATTTCACTTAAATTCCTTATTAGTATGGCATTAATATAAAAATCTCAAGAAATACATTTGTGTTACCCCAATTAACGTATACAGATCCCTTTACAATTTTAATGCAGTGTAAATGGACTTCTATTCATATTGATGGTTTGTTATTCAAATGAACATTATTTTTTATGTTTACCATGACAATTAGATTTTCATATGATTTCTGAAAGATCAATGATTTCTTTTTTATAAATTTACCATAATTATATGATTTTCATGAGTTTTATAAGACAATATATTAAGATACTTAGATAAATATTAAATATAAAATATCAAGATCTATTTGTTAAACAAAGAAGCATAACAGCAAATATTGGCTAGCCTGGGTAAACCACTAAGACAATTATAACACACCTTCCATAATTAATCACTGCATGTTGTTATTAAGCAGGCTCTTCACCATCAGACTCTGGTCTGCCAAAGGGTAATTGAATGAGTTGTAATATACTCAACAACACTGAGAAGGAACGCACCACTTGTTTAATGTTGTTAAGCTTCCTAAATATTTTAGCCATATCGGTCCTTTTTATGTTTTATTTTACGAAAGGATATGGAGTAAATGAACATGAGACCATAACACATATGTTAACTCCAACTGCTATAATTTTAATGAGCTGTATGGCCATTTCGGAAATTAATTCCTCATCAGCAGCACTGGAACACAAACAAAGGAAATCCATAATTGCAAAAATGTTTTAAATGCATAAAACCAAACGAAATCTGTATTCTTTTAATTTCAAATGTCGAAAACAAACAAGATGATTTTTGTCAAACAATTTCTCTTTTATAAGTCACAGCAACAATTAAGAAAACAAAACTTGTAAAGAATTCCCTCATCTCAGAATATGCTTCGTTGGAAGTTGTATTGTCTACAGTTACACAAACGGTAATGGTTTTACAACATATTACAGATAGGAACAAAAAAAGGTTCAAAATTCATCATTTTAGTCATTTTTTTTTTCATTTTTTGGTGAAAAAATGGTATAAAAACTGAGAATTTAAAAAAAGTTTCATTTTTTCAGAATTTTGTCTTCATGTGAGAAGCAATGTTCAAAAATTATAAGAGGTTCCAAATAGAAATTTTAGAGATATTTGAATTTTAAGGTACAAAAGATTACACGTTAGTGGTGCGTTTCTTTCGTTGTTAAGTATATTTGCAATATTTTTCATATCATATGCAGCAACAACTGCTGTAGATATTTCAAACTAAAACTACTAAAATGTTACACACTCTTAATATCTCATTTTATTTTTGAAAATATTATTGAATGAATTATTTAACTTATTTCAGATAATGGCACTGTTTGAGCTTCAAATAAAACAACGGCAGTAGAATACCGAAGGAACAAGGGAAGTGATGATTGCAAAAATCAAAGTCCAAAAACGGCAACAGAAAAAAACAAAGACAAAACAAGGACGTGAGACAACCACAACGCAGGGAAATAAAAAGACGACATTCAAAATTAAAGCACTCATAGTATGAATTCCAACGAATATTGCTGAAGAAAATTTACTATGCCCCATTAAATTCTAAATTTCCATTTATAAGTATGCATGTAATATTTCAATATGTACCTAAAAAAAAAAAACAAACAAAAACAAACAAAAAAACAAAAAAAAAACACAAAAAAACAAAAAAACAAAAAAAACCCGATGTAACGAAGTCATTTGTTTTCATGATTTTTCGTATATACATGTATGTCAAACTATTTATGAAATAAAGTCAAAGATTGAATACAGTAAAAATATCGGCATCTTTGCTTTTTTCTGACGAAAGGCAACAAAAGGTGTTTACAAAGATTTCTAAATATATTGAAGAATTTATTTGAATTTTATATTGTTTTTATACACATAGAATAAATGATTTTTTTTCTTGATAAGTGAAATTACTTTTATCTGTATCAAATTGAATTAATGATATACAAAATGCAAATAAACTATGTATACCACCCACAAACGAACCCTGGATCGAATTTAAGAAGTCACCCAAGTTAAAAGAAAGATGAAGTAATATGAAGCAATGAGACAGTTCCATTTGGAAAATGGTAAACATGGGAACCTCCGTGTTTTGCAACTTTGAATCCAGGTTTTTACCATTTTTACCCTTATGGGTTTTTTCTGAGCAATTAAAACTAATATGCACTTAAAACACCAATTCAGCCTTTTGGTCTTACATGTTGTGTAACAAATGGTATAAAGTAATTGAAAAGCATAACTTTGTTATGTCATGTACACATGAATGACATGCATAACAAAATCATGCATGACTTGACCCCTTTAAGAGATCCATAATCAACAGATGTACTTTCTAAACGGGAAAAATACCGATTAATTTCCTCTTCAACTGCCCTTACATTTTTCTGAAAAAAAAATCGCTTTTACATTTTTCTGAAAAAAAAAATAAAAGATGGCCATAAACAAATCTTTCTGAATGTACAGGAACTACATGTGCATTCCTTCATATTCAAGTATTTTCTCTTTCTGTAAAATAACTTGCATTGCCTATGAGAGGTGCAAAATTTTCAAGATGAAAAGGTTGGTCCTTTTTTTTTGTTTAGAGTGATATTTGAATAATGGTGTCTGAATTGTTTCTTTATAAGAATGACAGTATTTTTGAAAAAAAATAATCTTGATAATCTTCTTGTCATTGGTTAATAAAATACCGCTCAGTTTGATAAAGTAATGCTGAATTCAGATTTAAACCCTGATATTGATATACAACTAAAAAACTCTCTCTGTATTATGTTAACCACTTATGAAAATTATCAAATTCACTTAAATCCCGTGTTAATTATTACTGTTATTTATAGCATGTACTTTCGCTTTAGTGTAAGTGTTAATAAAACATGATATATTGAATGTTAATATAACACTGAAAACTGATAATCAAAATTTTGATTTATAATTATTTATCATATTGTTATTTTAAGCAGACAGATGTCCTATATGATAGTTTAATGATTTTTTGTTGCATCAATCCTTCCTTTAACAATGAAAACCATCTGGGGATATATTTATGAAGTGTAATTGAGGCTTTTTCGAGTGATACTTAACTTTAACAACTCTTGTTCATAACACACTTTATCATCACTGCGTTTAAACATATAGCAGACTAACTGTGCTCTTCAAGATTTGACGGGGCACAAGTTATCATTATTTTGTCAAAATTAAACCCTCAAGAGGTAAATCGAACGCACCTGCGCCACGTGATTAAGTGAAATGTAATTTTACGTAAACATGGGTTTTTTTTTAACAAAACGAATTGTTTGACATTTAACTGATAGTTTTAAGCTTAGTGATAACGTCTTCACCTTTAATTACCGAGTTTAACATCGGACTTTAATCATATGTTGCATTTAAGTTTTCATATTGACTTTTCAGTGCTTAGAAAAGAATAAAACGAGCTATTCCACAGAGAACTAGAATTAAGGAAAACCAAATGCCAATTCCGAGGCCAATTCGCTTGTTTTAAGAAATAGTATAATAATTGCATTGATAAAAAATATGAAATATTATAAAACAATGAATGTATTGATAAAAAATATGAAATATTATAACTAAATATGAAATATTGTAAACAAATGAGTTGCATTTCAAAAAGTCTTAAAAATAATTCTGAAGTAATTGAAAGTTTCCTCTAGCATTAGACCTTACAATAACAGCGTGAGAGTACAATATATATGATATGTATTAAAACATAAATATATAGTTTACTGTCTGTATTACTGAAATGTCCTTGGAAGGTTAACTAAGTAGAGATCTGGTGAAGTATGATTATTAACATGCCACCTGATGGTGAATAAAAGGATATGGAGTAAATGCACATGAGACAAAGTCTCTACAAATACATGGTAAAAACAAGCAAAGCAACTACGCTTTTATTGTTGTTCTTCATCTTGTCTTGTTTATCAGCTAAATTGAAAATCTCTTCAATACTGAGATTTCATTCGTTTATATTTTTAACAAGGCTGGTGTCTTATAAGAAGCAGGAAATGCTTTTTCTACCGGTACACCTGCTCTTATATACCCATGGTTTATATTAGGTCCGTGTTGTTCGTCATTGTATGTGCGTGTGTGTCCGATTTCTTCTGTGCCGTACTCATGTTATGTCTTTGTTTCTTTGTTGCTATTGTCCTTGACTTATTCGTTTTCGGTTCTCACTTGCTTTCACTAAAAATGATCTTCAGTAATTCATATCATCACAATGCTAATTTGTCTATATCAATTATCCTTTTTCTTCAACACTTTATACAAGTAACATTCATTGACATATGAGTATATATAAAAAGTTTTAGAATTTAGAAGACACCAAAATCGAAGTTGATATGACTATTTCAAGAACGTATTCCATTCACATCAAATTAAAAAATAATTCCAAAATAACAAGCAAATTTATTTTCAGCCAGTAGCGGACATTCACCCCATTTCATTTCTTTTTCATATATGACAAAACAGTCTTACTTGCAACTCATAATTGATCTCCTGTTGCAACAATAATGTCCAAATAAAAAAAAACTACACCATATACTGTCATTTATTTAGTTTTCATTTGAACTTTTATTGTTACAGTGTAGCAACAATACAAGTTCAAATATAAAAAACAACCAATCATGTATCCCATCACTAATCAGAGCTTAGCAAGCGATATTTTCTAAATTTTCATTTCACGATATATGATTAATCGTGAAATGAATAAAGTAATAACTTTCACCTTTAGATAATAGGTGGAATAAACTTACCTCTGACACTTCTACAGATCAGGGTTGATAGAAAGTTCTTGCATTGAACAATTGGAACGCTTGTTTTGCTGTTTACCGGTATGAATCTACAGCGTTGGATCGCTTTATTATAAAAAAGTTATTTCTTATGAAACCACTTTTTATTTAAAAAATATCATAAGGTTATTTTTATCCGATTTTAATGCGATATAAAAGTATGATATAAGTACAATTTCTTCAGAAAATATTGAAATATTTTCATTAAAGGAAAGAGGAAAATGAAAATCTAATTCGCATGGATTGAAAGAGATTAATGACGTTCAAAAATTCAATTTTTGAATGGTAAAAACAGTGTTTAAAAATTATTTGCAAGAAATTGTAGAATGTCTGAGTTTATTTGTAAAATATTCATTAGAATCAGGCAAAAAAAACTGTTGGATAATTTTCTGAAAACAAAGTCTCTACAAATGCATCGTAGAAACAAAGATCAGATATGAAATAACACTATTTCAAAACGTTTGTTTATAACAATGGCAGTAGAATACCGAACGAACAAAGGAGGGAAATCCACAAAAATCGAAGTCCAAAGACACGGCCAAAACGAGAACACAGAAAACAATGGCGCCAGACACAAAACGATGACGTTAGACAGACACAAAACACAGAAATAGAAATCACAACATTCAAAACAAAGGCACTCACAGTGTGAACTCCAGTGAAACTGAGAGTGGCATCAGGTGCTCCAGAAGGGTAAGCATGTCCTGCTCTGTTAACAGCACCCGTCACATGGTAAGTGAGGCATATATGTTTTTGAAAGATCAGTTAGGTAGCTGATTGGTTAATATCATTCGCTAACCTTGAGACAATATCAATATGATCCAATGCTGTATACACTTTACAGTAATATAAACAAGCTAACTATATAACATTCAATATCAAGTTCAAATAATATATGACGATATCAAATGGGACAAAAATCTAATGTTATTTGTAAAATAAAGATAAATGTGAACATACGATCTTGATGAAGAAAAAGAGGAACAATTTAAAATGATAGTTCAGTACAAAAAAATATATATGTACATGACAATTGTCCTGTAATAACGTAAAAAATTTCAAAAAATGTGCAGGAAAATAAAGTTCAGGTGAAAAAACTATTCTTATAAGGTACATCTTTATTGACTGAGAATGAAAAATATACCTTTATCTGTCTTTTAAGCAATAATCTGTTCTCTAAATATATATACAAAAACAATGATATTATATTGAGTAAAAGCACACGAGACAAAGCTTCTACAAATACATTCTATAACCAAGCAATGGAACAACGCTTTTATTGTTGTTCTTCATCTTGACATTCCAGTCCTTAAACGGACAAATGTATTTATTAAGCATTTACGGTGATTCAAACTTTATACTAGTCAAGTGAAAGAACAAAGATCTTTAGACTGATTTTTTTAGACAAGTAAATCTGTCCAAAAATTTAATAATTACTCATAGGATGCTGAATTGTCCCATGCATCCAATAACTATATAATATTTAATTGCCTTGTTGTGTCAGTGTCTCTTGTTCATGCTCTACATTTTTATTGATGTTGACACAAAAAACAAAGTACATTATGACTATGATATTGTTAATTTTGTTTGTATTAATATTGTAGTTTTTTTTATCATTTAATGAAAAATCGTTGAATTAAGCAAATAAAAAGCAATCGGTGTGAAGTTATTTGTAATTCATACTGTTTGGTAATGACTAAAATTTCTGTAGCCAGTGTCACATAAATAATGTTGTAAATAAAAGGAAGAACTCGCCGTCTACATTGATTGATTAATATCATCATAATATAACGTACTCACATTTCGACTCATTTCGAGGGCTTTTAATGGCGGACGTTCAATAACTTTTCATCATAACAATTTGTGCTAATGTTCTTTGGATGTCGATTTTTAGAAAACAATACCAGAATTCATTTCGTTGCCTTTTCAGATTCAGTAAAATTACTATAAAAATGTCATTTGAATGAGGAACATATATTTCATTAAGGACCACTAACAAAACTATCTGTAGACAAGGATGGGTTGGCCAGACAAAGATTTGATGACGATATGTTTGTAAAACGGTAATCATACCATCGTTTTAGTAAAAAAATATTGGATAATAGCAGCGATGTTCTGATATGACAGACAATTGAAGTCTAAAATTTACATCTTGGCAGACAATCAGCGCTGTGTATTGTTTCGAGAATATGACAAAATGAATATACATCTCTTGGGAACCGAGTCTTTCAACTTTGCTCTACCGGAGACATAAAAAGTAGTAATTAAACTACAACGGAACCATTATTGAGATCCCTCAACGTCACAAGGACGAGCCATGACCAAGTTCAATTTCCCCTTCCACGTCGACAATGATGAATTACTTTTATTTATTGGACCTTTGCATGCAGAATGGAAAGAGGCCATTCTAAAAAGGAAATGCTCTGAAGGCAGTTAGTTTTGTTTCCTCGTTTGGGTTCTAACCAAAACAAAGTTACGACTCTAATAAAAGATTTTATATGGATAACGATCGTTGCAATTTGTCGCGCATAGTCCCTTTAATTTTATTTATTTTTCTCGTGAGCATTACCGGAAGCATAAGTCATGGTTATCGGTCGCGATCTATGGTAACATATAAGCATAGCACTTGTTTCATCTTACAGAAACTCGGACGGTAAAAAATACCAGAAAAATGGTCGGCTAGTAAAACTTGAACATTAAATAGAACTATATTTGGTTACAGTAAATGAAAAAAAAAGTAAAATAATATATGTATTGCTGAGTATTCTATTCCTGTGCTGACATTTTCTTCTTTTTATTTCAAAGTTGGATTATGTCATCTAAAGTTTGTGACTCTGCTTTGATTGGACATAAGTTGTCAAAATGGTAGATTGTCTTAGTACAGGAAGTATTTCTGTCAATTCTCCTCAGTTAAAATTATGTCAACCCCCTGTCTTTTGTTGTTATTTTGTCACTTGCGAGAGTAACACTCCGTTTTATTTCTGAAAAATCTTCACGTGAAAATTTAACATTGATTTTTACAACTTTATACGTATATTTGGCATTTAACTCGGGATAGGAAAGAAAAAAAATAGCGACAATTATCGTATTATAACCATATTTTGCCTATCGTGTTTCTGTCAAAAACGTTTGGATTCGCTTCTAATTACATAATTGAAGGTTTGTTCATAGTTGAAAATCAATTGTGTTCTGATATCAAATGCATGTTAAAGCAATAATGATAGCGATTTTGTTATCTCTTGTGTTCTCCGGGGGTCGGATAACAATCGCCGTTTCTACACTTCTTAGTTTTAAGGTTAAGTTTGACCATCTGCCGTAACATTACAAATCACTCTATGAAACACGAGGCTGAGTTAGTGATCACGTGACAAGTGTCAAATTAAAGAATCCAATATGGTTATCTTTACAGGTATATGGAATCCTTGTCGAGGAAATTAGGGAGGTAATTGATGCAAACAGACAAACGGTGTATTACCTTGCCAGGAACGCGTGTTTGCAGATGAGTTAGTATCCTGAACCTGGTAATTATTCCATATACCATTGTGGGTAATTTCATGCATGCCTTACTTTTTATCAAACAAACCCTTATAATAGTACAATCTGAGATCTTTGATTAAATCATCTTTACTTTTAATTATTCAAATCGGTGGTAACGGGAAATATGGATAACAATCAGTTTTCCCTGAAAGAAATGACAAATTTTTGACCGTTTGTAATAAAGTATTATCCATGTAGGCTCTTATTATGATTTATAAAACGACGAGACGAACAACCAAAGCAGACAAATAACAAAATACCGAAGTTACCATGGTTACTGTAAATCTACTTTGTGCATTTCGACAACTTATGTCCCTCCATTGAAGATAAAATCAAAAACATTGGAAATCCAGAAATCGAAAGATGCATAAAAGCTGACAGAGAACAAATATTCCAAAGGATTATATATCTAAAAAAAAATTCAAACATTTTACCCAATTTAAAAAAACAACTCTCATTCTAAATCCAAACAACCCTTTTATCGGTAGTATGTGCCTTTCTGAAACAATCTGTTGAATTGATATATGGTCCATGCCGGTCAGAGAGTCTTCTTAATTACGTTCTTTATATAACTATTCAGTGTATGTTGTATCTTTATATTGCTTTGACCCTAAGGGTTGTGATTTTGCAATAAAAATCATTGTATTACATACATTATAATCGTGTAGACCGACAAGACTGAACGGCTTACAGAAAACTCTGGATAAGCATGTAATGTGCTTATACGAATCCTAAAAAACAAATATATCAATTATATATTTGTCTAAGGTAAGGGTCAAACAGAAGGCCAGTAGTGAGGAATGATTTACCGATACACCATTCCTCAGCGGAACTTGTGTATATTATGCAAATATGTTTCAATATTTCTGAAGAAAATAGAATACCCATGAAATGCCATAAACAGAATATCATTTGATTTAAATATTATTTGTTAAGATATCAAGACAAGATGTTAATAAGAAGTTAAATTTGTTACCAAAACAGAATATTTAATTAAAAAGTAACAAGATAAGGCAAACACAGGGTTTTCTACGACAGATTTTTTTATTTCTGAAAATCTGCAATATCTGAGTGCTAAGGGTACCCTCTACTTAAATCGGAAAAAATACTACAATTTTATTTCATTTATTTTTTCTTTTATTTCTTCAAAGACAATTCTTGCCCATCATTCATATGATTAATTGTAATAATTAGTTCTAACCTGTAAGGATATATTCATATGGTCAATGTATGTGTCATAAGTGTGGAAAGAATCCATATGGTAAATACAACGATTTTTGTTTCATTGGTATATCACTGGTACACCAAGAATTATTGATGAAATACCAAAGGGCAACATTGACAAACAACGATAACTGTATCCCAAAGTATACAAAACAGAATATTAGAATATTTTGTTTTGTTTTTTTTTTTCTTCTGATTGTAGCAATTGGTGAACTTTCGACCGCATGACTAAAGTTGAATATAAATAAATGATGCAAATTATCTACAATGGTATAACAATAAGTATACATAATAGATACACTGGTCAACTTCAGCATGATACAGGTGTATACTTAGTCGATATAGGAAAAAGTTTAATAGGGGCAGATTAAAAGCAGTGTTTTTAAAAAGATTCCCCGTGCGAGAGATGTATGCTCTCTTTATTTTTCAGTTATGGTGTACTTGTGCGTGAGGGAATTTCTCATATGGATATACTATTGATACTTTCAAATTTTGGCATTTATTTTATTAATTTCGAAATGTAATCCAGACCA
>MJUU01056799.1:175699-185756 GCA_002080025.1 Modiolus philippinarum | reverse complement strand
AAACCGGTGCTAGGGGCCGTCTTGAACTTACTATGAGGTATGAGCAAAGCTCATTGTTGAAGGCCTCATGGTGACTTCAAGATGAAGAACAACAATTAAAGCGTTGTTCCTTTGCTTGTTTTTTACCATGTATTTGTAGAGACTTTGTCTCATGTGCATTTACTCCATATCCTTTATTCACTTTTTATATAAAGTCATACATTAGTTATCAATGTGTTAGTCATCTATACTTTTTATTCTTGGCTACAATTTTTGATTTGGATATATTATTTCTTGCAGAAAATATTGAAGTTTTTGTCTGTAAACTGTGATTCAACATTTATATTTTACTAAGTACTTAGATGAACATGTCTTTTCACTGTGTATGACCTTTCAATAGCAATTGCTGTTGCCAAAAGACATTACAGCAATGGAAGGGATTTTTTTCCTATGTTCAAATTGTATGGAGAGGTAAAGACTGCATCTTTTTGTGAAATTTTGTAGTATGTGGAAAATGAGTATTAAAGAGTGCCCATGTGAAATGTTGTCCAATGTTCAAATTGTATATATATGAATTATTAAAAAGTGTCCACGTAAAATTTTGTCCAATGTCAAAATTGTATAATGGAAGGTTAGTCAAATTTTCTCCAGTGTTCAAGTTTTGTGGAGAAGTAAAAAGTTTCCCCATTAAATTTGTCGTATATTTAAAATGTATTGAGGATAAAAGAGTGTCCACGTGAAATTTCGTCCTATTATAGGATAAAGGCACCTCCATGTGAAATTGTGTCTCACGTTCAAATGATATAAAGATAAAAGAGAACATTGTAAAATTTTGTCCAATGTTTACATTGTAAGTAGGGCTAAAGAGTGACCACTTGGAATTCTGTCGTATGTTGAATGGTTGTTTAAGAATGACCACGTGAAATTTGTCCAGTATTAAGAACTAAGCAAAAGGGTGACTTTTTTAATCAGAATTGTTCACAATGTCTTGGCTTCTACAAATCTAGATATTACAACATAAATATTATATTTAATATATATTATAATAGTCCTAATAACTAACTTTATCATAAATAATAAATGACCATGCCATGGTGAGTGTGATACAGTCGTATATTGTGAATAGATTGATAAGTGTACATACAAAATCAACAAACGGGTTAAATGGTACATTTTCTCAGTAACTTCAGTACTTTGTCATTTGAAAATGAAAGCCCAGATCAAGGGAATACATTTTAGAAATAACTTAATACCGAAATTACCGTGAATTAATTTTCTGCATATGTGCATTTTGACAACTTATGTCTCTGCAGTGCAGATAAAATCTAAACGTTTGGAAGACCATAAACGCAAAGATGTTCAAAAACTGAACAAATCGCATACCTCTTATATTTCAAAGCATGATAATTTAAACATGTTTTTCAAGCATATGATGCCACATTCGGTTTTTCAGACGATAGACTTAGTGCTTTGTCTGTCTGTTTTATTCACGGTATACTCGTTTTCTTGCCTGAAAACGCTTTTTTACACGTATAAAGACGTTTTCTGTTTTGGGATATCTATTTTGAGTAATGTTGACTGTTATACCTTGAAAATGAACCTACAGCAGAAATATAGTGTTCCCCAGCTTTTACTGCAGGAACATAATGCATATATTTGAAGTGTACACTAGTTCCATCCCTGATTGAAGTTCGCACAGTATATTAATCAGTGTTGACAAGATTATAGTCTGACATTAAACATATTTGCCAATTTAATCAAATTTGAACATCCATTAAATGATTAATTATGTGATGAAATTTCACTTCGCGTGCAATTCTGAATTTCACAGTATTTCTTGTTTGAAAAATATTGTCCCTTGGCTCGATATCAGTCTAATAATATTGACGTATAAAGCAAAATAGTTTAATTAATTTTATAATTTTTTACTATGTCTTTTGACATGCGATATATTTTCATGGAAGTCTGGGAACTATAGGTGAGTGTTTGTTCCCATGGACACTGTCGTCTGCACCGGAACGAGATTAAACGAGATAACAAGACAACATGTCCCCAGGACTAACAAGATGCTCAACCATCTGTTGGGATATTTTACAGACTTTCTTGATACGGTGCTTTATTACCAGCATCATAACACAATTATGCTGAACATAAAAGAATAAAAAATAATTGTGGCAGTTTTAGTTTGCAACTTGATGCCACGCCATTTGTTAATCTGTGGTAGATCTTAGTATGACTAAATAGGGTGCGATTATACTGGTGCAGTATTTTAATGAGATTAAGTCGGTGAATTCAAATACATTCCCTTCAGTTAAAACTACAAAGTTGTACAAAAATAAAGAAAACATTAATTGTAGAAAATTGGCATTCACTAGGACTATATGGAGTCACAAAAGCAATGAATTAAACCATAGAAAAATTGAATCATTCCTTTGGGAGTTCATATGGACATGTCTATCTAATTTTCCATATAGTTTATCTGTTGAATGGATTAGGAAATTTGAATGTCTGTGTACAATACGATTCCATGTTTTATCTTGTATCTATTGGCTCACCTTTACCTGCCTTTTTCCCTTTAAATTGCATACAGTCTCCTTTTAAAGATAGTTTAAAATACACTGTAGATGTCTTTTGTTTTCTGTTTTAGGGACCGACCATTTAACTTGAAAGGGGGGGGGGGGGCTCTGGTTTTTTTTCTAGCTGCCAAAATGATGAAAACTAATTTTCTGAAGGAGGCTTTCTGCCCCCAAAAATAATGTTAATTTTGAAAAAAAAAATATGTTGTTGATACACGTGAAAAAAATAAATTTTTTCCCGCTTCGCGCGAAAAAAAATTTTCTGTCCAGAAAAAAAACCGTAACCCCCCACCCTTCAGGTTAAATGGTCGGTCCCTTATGAGTTTTGTAAAAAGAGCTGGACTTGCACTTTTTAATTGTAATTCCAATTACGATATCTTCACTCGCTTTTGAATTTCTGAAAATTTTTACATCACTCATTTATAGATTTTATTGATTTAGAACCTTTTGATAATTTGTTCTCTATTAGCTTTAATACATTTTTCGATTTGAGGATTTCCAATGTTTTGATTTTATCTGCACTGATGAGATATAAGTTGTCGAAATGGCTATAGGCAGAAAATAAATTTACAGTTAATTCAGTACTTTGTTATTTATTAAACTTGTTTTGTAAAGCTTCTTCGTGCGTCTTTGAACATGCTACATATTACCTTAACTTGATAAAAGTCCGCTTTAAATTTGTTTCTTCTCCATCTTTCTTTCACAGATTTGCTTTGAAATTATTTAACGTAATAGAGGCAGAATTATTTACGATTAACTTTTCTACTTTTAAATTCTTGTTTTGAACCAATGTCAAAAGTTTTTATTTTCACAGGATATAAGGAGGAAAGACATATAACTGTTTTTATGAGAAACTCTCCCTGTACCAAGTTAGTTTTGTATGGTTCAAAGTGAAGATAATTTTAATTAGCATATCAATAACCTCTCTTGATATTTAGATAAAAAATTATCTCCACTTTAACCATATTACTAATATTACAGGGAGATAACCGACCGAGGTTTCTTACTGTTCTATGTTTATTTAATACTCATGTGTCTTTGAACTTCGATTTTTGTAAATTTCACTCCTTTGTTCCTTCGGTATTCTACTGTCGTTGTTGTATATAGTTTTCAGTGTGTTTTGTGGAATCAAAAATGAAATTTGTCAATTCAACAAAGCAATATGAAAACAATGATAATCAAAATTAGAACCTGCTTCAGTTTCTGTTAATTGTTGTACGTATTAATTTAAGTAAAAATCGGAAATAAATACGATGGGGGTAATTAAAAAAATTCCGAACAAAATTTTCAAGAGCCCAAGTCTAAGAAACAAAAAGACAAAACAGGTACACAACTACTGGGAAAATTGTCGGCCACAATGGTCATGACTTGGTACAGGTATTTCAGAAAGAAAAAAATGTTGGGTTAAACCGGTGTTATGGCTTGCCAAACTTTCTTGGTTTGTGTTTGCGGTTGTGTCCGGTGACAATTCAACAGCAATTGCTGTCGAAAGGTCATCGACAGTAAAAAGTAATTGTCATCCCAGTATTGAGTAAAAATGAATCTTGAATTAAAGTTCGGACCGATACTTTAAATTTTCCCACAAGGGAAAAAAAAAATCTTTTTTAATGATCGAATGAGATGGAATTTTTATAAACCTTGATTAAAAAGGAAGTCACGGAGATAGCTATGTCTAATAGGAAAGTCTGTATAATTTGTGCTAGCTTTTGCATAACGAGTCAACTGTGAAGCATGTGTAAGCAGGAAAAGTTTGAATATTACTTTCTATGTTAGGAAAATTGATAATTTTTTAATTAAAAATCGACAATTTTTTTTATAATAAACTATTTCCTAAAGAAAAGAGATTAAAATGCTAACTTAGTGTTACTGAGACTTGCTTTTGACTAAAACCGTAAGTATAAGCTGAAATTTTGAAAATTCAGGACAAATCAACAAAATTCTTTTGCACAATATACCTTTTCTAAATATGTTTCTACGTTCGAAAAAAATCCTTCATTGTCTTCAAAGTTATATACAACGCTGTTTGTCCCTGCAATCCTATTCAAATGAGTTGTTAAGGATGTATTCTCCTGCGGGGAAAAATGTTCCTGCATCAGGTTTTTCCAGACACCTGTATTTTTGAAATGCGACGACCCTGAAAAAAATCAATTTTGAAGAGAAACAATATGTCCGTGTGCATTTTTTTTTTAGCTATCATCACTTGAAAACCCTTATTTGCTTACATGCTTACCTTTCGAGAGCATCTGATGTCACTTTCACTTTCATGGGAGTTCACACTGTGAGTGCCATGTTTTTGAATGTTATTTTTTTTTTCTGTGCTTTGTAGCTGTCTAGCGTCGTTGTTTTCTGTGTTCTCGTTTTTGCCATGTCTTTGGACATCGATTTTTTGTAAATACTACTCCTTTGTTTCCTACGGTATTTTACTGTCGTTGTTATGATGGTTTTGTTTAAATTGCATCAATTTTGGCCTAATTTGGGCCATTTTCGGTAAAAATATATTTTCTACGATCAAGTTTTATGTCAAAGTTGTTACATTGTTCGATCTCGTGAATCTGAAGAAATATCACTTTTAAATAGTTTGAAATTTATACCTTGAAGAACTTAAAAAAAGAAATGATATGAATAAGATGCATACTTTTCTTGTAAAATAATTTGGATTACCTCTACCCCAAAACAAGCTAAATTCTGATCAGTTTAATGATCAAATATGGTCAATAATTAAATTTTTTCATTTCTCAAAAAACAGTACGTATTTTCATACCATTTGGCAGGGTCATTAGACAATACAAATGAATAAAAAAAAAATCACTCATAATGCAACTTTTAAGAATTATTCATAAACGAGATTTAAACAAGCTTAAAACCTCAGAAGAATACACCCTTAACAGAGTGAGATCTTCTGCAACAAATGTTGCACATGTAGCCTTAATAAATGGCTTTTGTAGTATTGTTGTAAAAAGGGCGTATCATGGTATGCAGTTTTTAGTTTTCAAGCTATGTTAATAAATTAATTTACTATATGGGGGCAGCAAGCTGCTTTTAAACCTTCCGTTTCTTCATGAAGGTATGGATAGAATTAATATATATAGCGAATTTTTCAGTTTTTACATTCTACTTACTAGTATTTGGATATGCAATTTGTTCCCTTTGTGTCCTAATGGCAATGTTAGAATTAAGGTATAAATATAGGAAATAAGCAAATTAAAGGCTTTCCTTTACCTTGAGGAGGGGAGGGGAGACGAAATGAAATCAATGCGTCCTTTTTTGTGTGCATTCTTGAAAAATCCTTTTATCAATCAGAATATGAAGACATTAACAAATAACAATGCACATTTCCTACTTGCATTAAAAATATCATTACATACAACAGTATATGTGCATTAATGTATATGCTTTGCTTATGATAAAATCAATAAAAATGCACGGTATCATAATGTGAATTTACAAATTTTTAATGTTTTTTGTTTTTCATTTTGTGGCATTATTTTTTTTGTTAATGTTTAAACGTCCGAAAAAATAAGCCTTCATTGATTTTTACGAGTTTTATCATTTCGAAGACAGTCTCTTACTGTAATTTCGATATTATGAAAATGTTGATTTTGGCTATAAGCAGAGTTATTTACTGCTCCCTCTCTTATTTTTGAATTTTTTTTTTCAGTGAAAAATTCTTTTGTTTTTATTACGATACCAAAAATGAAGTTGGTCAATAAATCCTTAATTTTCTGAAAGTATAGAGCAAAATGTCCTAAATACTGACGAAAATGTAAATATGTTAAGTCTCTCTTTTTATTAGAAAAATCAGATGACAAATACTTATTATATATGGAATTTTTTCCATAAGTACCCATGTCAAAATCCAAGCAAAACAAAAATGAACACATGCAAATTACTTGGATGGCGTATTCCGTTGTGTCAAGAGGTATATTGTACTTTAGAGCACAGTTTATCATTGGGATGAGTATCTTCTGGCATTTTATCTTGTTTTATTTCATTATTACTTTATTTTATTTTTGATATTTGTTTGCTTTATTTGGAACTACTGATCCATTGGTAGACAAATGGAACCCAGCACGTAAAAAGGGGGGCGAAATGAAATCACTTTTGTAGAATTCTCGTGTGTATTTGCTTTAAATTTTATTTATCATTTGACGTTTTTGTTTTATGAACAAATATTGCTTTTTTGATTTGACAATTTTTTGGTGAACGGCCTTCCAAATATTTTGATTGAATCTTTATTTGTCGAAATGGCCATATGCAGAAACTAGATTCACAGTACCCTCGGTATTTTGGTATTAAAAAAAAGACATTCAATAGATTAGAACTTATAAATACATACGGACATGGTTGAGAGTATCCATAAAATATCCATAAATGGTGTTGGACGATTACGACAGTTTCAAACAGTCTAATTAAAATTAAATTGCCATTGAGTTGCTACCGGACGCTATCGGAATGGAAGGGTTTTTTTCCAGCCATACAACCGGTTTACCCATCATTTCTTTTGAAATGCCTGTACCAAGTCAGGACCATTGCGGTCGACAATTTTGCCAGTAGTTTCCACCTGATTTGTCTTTTTGTCTCATGGACTTCGGCTCTTGGCCACTCTATTCGGTAATTTTTTTTACTACCCTCATTCATTGCGACATAATAAAAAGAAACAGAAGCAAATGTGGACATCGAATTTAAAACAAAAACGAAGCAAGTGTGGACATCGAATTTTGATTCTATTGCAATCTCCTTGTAAAACAAATAATTTGTTGTTACTTTTTTAACTTTACTTCTTGAAAATTTGGATATTTTAATGTTGATGTAGAAAATTAATCAAATTGTGTCGCCTTGTTTTATACAATATAAAGTCCAAAAAATTACAAAGGAAAACAGATTGATAAAATACATCAGCACGCATGTACAACGAAAAGCTACTTCAAAGCTTTAACTAACTCTTAAGTAGCTGAGAATCAGAAATAATAAGACATTTACAAATAACAGTGCAGATTTGCTAAGTATAACGAAGAGTTCATGCTGGAAGAATTTTATAAATATTGCACAACCAATGATGAAGTCGGATATTTTTTTGCTTTGGATATCATCAAATCATTAACGTGCAAGACAATGATTTTCTGAAAGTTAAATTGTGATTGTACAAATAGGACATAGTCCATAAGTATATGGGCATGTAACATGATATTCATACGTTTTGCCTATCGTTCCACAATCTAATACAAAATGTAGTATAGATTAAAGGGAGCGACACACAGGACTGTGACTACGGATACTTATCTCTAGTTTCTTTTCAGCATTCGACACAAAAGTAGGGTAATGGCTAATGGCATGAAGACAACAAACCAGTCAACTACATATCTAATTAAAAAGCAAGACTTGCAAGAACATAATTAATTCAAATTCATAATATTGTGAGCTTTTCTATTCAAACATATTAAATTGTGTAAGGTTTTAAGATGTGTGACAGAGCAAAACTAGGATGAGGTGAGTGATGGTTAGTGGTGATGATATAATTCTAAAAATTTGACTGGAAGAAGGTAGTTACAAATCCTCCCATATCAAAGTAAGATATATTATAAGGGTGACTATAAACGAGGCTTTAAAACCCTTTATAGGGCTAACCCCTAAATAAGATTTAGAACAAAATCACCAGGACATATGATACTTTGTCATTATGCTCCATTGTATTTTATAGGGGATGTTGATCTGAATTTTGTTATATCTAATTGTCCTTCTTAATTACTAATTATTCGATCCGGATGCCCACATTTCTCCTGGTCCAACTCTTCTTTCAAATTATAGTTTTCCATACGTGACCTAGCTTAATAGCCTTCGTAGTTTAACTCATCATTAAGCATTATCGTACAAATTCTGATATTTTTCCACGGGAAAGCCAAACAAATTGTCGTGAATCTGTAACATTCAAAGACTAGTGATTAGAAAATTAATTTCCGTAATTCTTTATCTGAAAGGGACCTATTTGCTAAAGTCAACAAATTTCTAATTTTTGATGACAAACAGTAGAATCACCTAATTTAGACAAGACAGAAATTACAATTGATAATGTTCTACATCTGAACAAATAATAAAATAAACTTTATTTATCTATCATAATTAACTGTCTGTCATGGTCGGGATCAGCGGAATTAATTTCAAAATTACAGAAAAGAAAATTGACCGTATTCGGCTCTTTATACCAAAACCGTATTCAATAACACAGAAATTGCACATTTCTTCAATGATAAACATAATTCATATAAGCTTTAGAAGCTAGCAACGCACCAACTATAGCAAGGAAAATTCGAGCAGTCTGGGGTGTGGCAATTTGCATACTGGTAATACAACATTTTAATTCCATAAAAAGATTCCCGTGCTTAAGATGTATTTCAGTGTACTTGTTCTTCAGAGAATCTTTCCGATATTGAATTACTTTCATGTCATACTTTCAAATTTTGGCATTCCATTTCTTGCAGTTTCCAAATATTTTTCTGACTTCCTTTTTAAAGTGCCCACATCTCATGATGATTTAACTATAACAAGTTTTCTTACAATTGACTTGATGAGTGCCATGGGGTGGTTTATATGTTATGATTGTCTTCTGTTGGTCTTTTTGCCGGGCAGCGGATGATACCGATTTTCAGAACACCCTGCCAGTTCATTTTATGTTGGTGGACGATCATGCATCCATGGGCGAAAATTTACATGTATGTATAGCATTGTTCGATATCAAGCAATGGATTCTGCTAAAGCGGATACTAGAGGCTGTCTTGAACTTTCTATCAGGTATGAGCATTGCTCATTTTTGAAGGCCTCAAGGTGACCTCAAGATGAAAAACAACAATAAAAACATTGTTCCATGTATTTCTAGAGAATTTGTCTCGTGTGCATTTACTGCATATCCTTTCATTGTCTTAATAACAAGTAAAACGCCTATGGTCACTGGGGCGGAGGTGCGACGCTAGAATTTCCTTATTTATATGATTGCATTTAATTTGAATGGATGCGACACAATTAATTGCCTTATTTAAAACAAAAAAAAACATTTACTGTAGTAGGGTGCACTAGACTTAAATAATCTAAAAAGCATCCCGTTCTACTTTCTGTTCTGGTGACTTTGCTTTGTTTACCATTCCGGAACCTCTGATGACACTCTGTTTTAATGGGAGTTCACTAAGTGCCTTAGTTTTTAATGTTTCGTTTTTATTTCCGTGCTATGTTGCTGTGTCTTGTCTTTGTTCTGTATTTTATAGTCTGGGCTTTGTTCTGTATTCTATAGTCTGGGCTTTGTTCTGTATTCTGTAGTCTGGACTTTGTTCTGTATTCTATAGTCTGGACTTTGTTCTATATTCTATAGTCTGGTCTTTGTTCTGTATTCTATAGTCTGAACTTTGTTCTATATTCTATAGTCTGGACTTTGTTCTGTATTCGACTTTGTTCTGTATTCTATAGTCTGGACTTTGTTCTGTATTCTATAGTCTGGACTTTGTTCTGTATTCTAT